>JALIZH010029249.1:0-21986 GCA_030522465.1 Rhipicephalus appendiculatus | reverse complement strand
TGACCTCAAGACATGAAAGTCAAGAGAGACGCGGCCAAACTATACATTCGGTTCGTCAAGGAATGCTTGACACTTCAGTAATTGAGAGACTTCCAGCAACCATGGTTCTCCGTCGTGTTGACATGCCGCTAACGATGCGTCGGCGCAGAACAGTTAGTCGACGATTGGCCGATCGCGGCGTCTGCAAGTTTTGAACTGTACGAAGTGGCTGAAATGCATGAGCTGCCCAAACGCAAACGCGGCCAAAATGTCAGTCTTCTAAAAAAATTGGCTGAGGCTTAACTCAATCACGCCTGGGTGTGCGTAGCGAGAGGTACGGTTAATCTTATTCTTTAGCTTCTTTCTTCCGTACGGTTAAGCTTTTAGAGGCGTGCGGCTCGCTCTTCCTCCGTCTCCTCGGCTCGCTGCCTCCTCTTGGCTTCGTTCCGACGACGAAGCCTGGCTTCTTTCACTCTCTCCGTCTCACTTTCCATATCGGCAAACGAATCCCACCAAGCCGCTCCTACTATATATACGATGCAATGCCGGCTCCTACTCTGTTGCAACGCGGTTTCACCGGCTCCTCCTCTGACGTCATGCCAGACGGCGCGGCGAGCCGCGCTGCCAGCTGCAGCGGGTACTAGGCAACGGCTCGGCTCTCGGTGTGGCCACCGGCCACAGCGAAACAGCGAGAGTACGGCCAATGCAGGTCTAGCTACAAAAGCATACTTGTTGTCAAAGTATGTAGTACCATGACCGCTCACTGAACGAACGAACGAACGACTGAATGAATGACTGAATGAATGAATGAATCAATCAATCAATCAATCAATCAATCAATCAATCAATCAATCAATCAATCAATCAATCAATCAATCAATCAATCAAATATGAAGTGTGGTATCGCATTATTTGTTCGTGTACTTCTCAAATGCTGTTCTGTAAAATGTTGAGGCGCTAACTTTGAGTACCACGCAAAGCTGTTATTCTCTGTGTTCCAATGCATGACTAACTGTTTGACCAGAGCAGAACTCTTCGGAAGTAAATATGTTTAAATATACTCTCTTCTAGTTTACTACTTAGCCCCATTCTCGTCCTGGCGTTTTTATTTTCCGGCAGAAGGCATTTGCTGTAGGCGAAAAAAGATTCGGCTTCGACGACGTCTCAGAATTCAGCCGAAACGACGAAATACTGAACGAAGACGAAAACTTTGGCTCGGGTGACTGCACATTTGGTGAAGTGGACTACGGGCACAACCGGCCCAACCTAAAGGCGCCGAATATAGTGAAGAAGGCTTCCTCAGGCAAATTTCGTGCTATGAGTGAGTAGGAACGTTTCTTCTTGTTCTTCTCCTCATTATTATTATTATTATTATTATTATTATAATTAATATTACTATTATTATTAATATTATTATTATTGGCAATATAATTATTCATTTTATTATTATCAGTAAATGTTATTATCATTACCGCTATTATTAGCAGCGGAGCCGTTCATGCCGGCCGCAAGAACATTGGTGTCCGCAGAAAAGCACAGTTGGGTATGCGCCACAGGAATCGGGCAAGCCCCATGACCGAGTAGAGCAGGCGCGAGCATTAAATAAAAACTCTGCTCGGCGAAGCAGGGCACGTGAAATACGTGAAAGAGACAGAAAGAGAAAACGAATGAGCAAAAAAGAAAGTGATACAGAGAAAGCGAAAGAAAAAATGAGAGAAATAAACTGAAGTCGACTGTTTGGCGGATTCCCGCCTGTACGGGGAAGGACATGGAGGAAGAAAACACAGCGCCGCCCAAAGTAAAAAAGTCACAGTTGCAGCTAACTCTTTTGGATCAGATCTCACGCAACTCTACAAAATGCTGGTTTAAGAGCAAACGTCTGCTCCAGGGACACTGTTCGCACAATGTCCTCGCGTTGAGAGCGAAGACATAGGAGCCAGCCGCCCATTGTCGGCTGCTGAGATTGCGAGATAACGCGTGCGCCAGCGACGACAGCGCTCGTAAAACCAAAGGCCGCAGTGGCTGCATGAGGGACACCCCCCTCGCGTCTTTCCGCGCTTGTTAAAGACGCGCGGGGCCTTTCCTCTCCTTGAGCATTCCCCGGCTCGTCCAACAGGCGGGGGAATCTTATCGCATACGCCTCGGAGGCGACGGAGGTGGGCCAGCTGGTTTGATGTGCGGAGTTTGTCGCCCCCCACTCCCGCACTGTTACCCGCGGGTATTTTTCTTCGTGGCTTTTACTTGTATATATATATATATATATATATATATATATATATATATATATATATATATATATATATATATATATATATATATATATATATATATATATATATATAGTAGTGGGAAAAGAATCACGCGGACCCCGATAGAATTATGAACAAGAAAGGAAATACGACTTTCGTTGGTTTGGCACTGTATATTCCTACTAACGTTTCGTCTGGTGGACCAGACTTTGTCAAAGTCTGGTCCACCAGACGAAACGTTAGTAGGAATATACAGTGCCAAACCAACGAAAGTCGTATTTTTCTTCTTGTTCATATATATATATATATATATATATATATATATATATATATATATATATATATATATATATATATATATATATATATATATATACACACACCGTCTGGTGGACCAGACTTTGACAAAGTCTGGTCCACCAGACGAAACGTTAGTAGGAATATACAGTGCCAAACCAACGAAAGTCGTATTTTCTTTCTTGTTCATATATATATATATATACACCGAGGTTTCGGCTCTCACACAGGAGCGTTGTTCGCAATGGAGCAGCATGTTCACAATGGAGCTGTGAACAGCCTCACGAATTCCAAGTGGCTGAACGTCGAGAGGATGAACATCCTCACTTGTCCTTGACGTCGTGAGGCTTAACGGGCTCACGAACGTCAAGGACAAGCTAGAGCGCAGGAAATTTCCAGGTGTCGTCTACAGAATCCTATGCGCAGATTGCACACGTGTTTATGTCGGTGAGACCTGGGAATTTCAAGAGAAGGTTAGGCGAGCACTGTAATGACGTGAAAAAGGGAAAAGGTGACGTCAAATTCCCTCGCCGAACATGTCGTATCCAAGAGCCATGTGAACGACTGGGAACATGCTTCCGTCATTGCCAAGGAAAATAAGCTTTTTCAGCGGCTTCAACTGGAATCTTTGTTTATTGAAACCACTGCACACACGCTAAACAAAAGCTGTTGTAATCTTCCGCCGATGTACGCGCATTGCCTCAAACATGTGATTAGACTATTTAATAAGTAAGCGAACTTGCTGCTCATGCTCCATTGTGAACAAGGCTCCCGTGCGGGAGCCGAAAGGTCTTTTAAGAATATATTTTTACTTTGGTCTGCGCTGTGTTTTCCTCGTTCAGAGATAAATAAAGTTAGTAAAGACCTATAAAGATAGAAGGACAGAGAAAGACGTAGGAAGAGAGAGAAAAAGAATGAAACAGACACGAATAACTGATAGAAAAAAAACACAGAGCAAGACCGAAAGAAAAATAAATAGAGAAATAAAGAGAAACAAAGAAATATAGAAAAAGAAGCAGTGAGGGAGAGAAAGAGGTGGGAACAAAGACTGAACGACAGAGAAACACATAAACGAAAGAAGAGAATGTTCGGCGCTAGTTCGTTCGTTAATACCACCTTATCTAAAACCAGCAGATAATGAAGCCAAGGAAGGTATAGGAGCGTTAATTGTAATGTTTCAAGTGTATTGTAGTATTTTGATATACATGTGAAAAAAGTCACATGTTCGTCACAAGGGTGAAGCATTGAATGCGATAGCAACAAATTGCAACGTCACGCGAAGAGCGGCAAGCAGATCGAAACATGCAGCACGCTGCGCCGCGAAGGCCCGAGGCCAACACCATCATTTTCCTTCCTGCTGACCCCAACGGCAACATGAAACGCCTCAACAGGCAGTCAGTTTCGTTGCTGCTCGAGAGACTGGTACCAGGCGAAATCATCGACATCAGGGTGAACCCGCGCAAGAATGTCATGGCGATTGATGTTTCGCATGCTGCCGCACTGAACATACTACGAAACGTCACAGAGCTGGATGGAAACAACGTCCGCTCCTACATCCCGGCGGTCAACGTCGTCACCGGCGTCATCTACGACTCTGACATTGCCATTCCCAGCTCCGACTTGAGTGGCCTGGTCAAGCCAGCTAATGAAGCTAGCGTCATCACCAAGGTGGCTCGTTTGGGTACCTCGCGCTGTGTGAAAATAGATTTTAGAGGCAACTGTCTACCTTCGTACGTAAAGGTGGGCCACTTCCGACACCATGTAAGACCTTTTGTACCAAAGCCACTGGAATGTCACAACTGCATGAAGCTCGGTCACGTGAGAAGCGTATGCGAAGAGAAGCGAGTATGTTCTCGCTGCGCTGAAACGTATTCCGCAGACAGTTGCAAAGCTAATGTTCTCAAGTGTTCCAATTGTAATGGACCACACGAGGCTTCCTCAAGAGAATGCCCAAGAATGTAACGAGAGATAGCTGTATTGAGGCAAATAAAGAGAGACCATTCATCGCATCGCGACGCCGCCGCAACCGTCAGAAAGCGGCGCCGTCGGCGCCGAAGTACGTCAGAGAAATGCAATGCCTCTATATCCGCAGCGCCCATTCGACGCCCTGCTTCACCACCTCCTCTGCCACCCGGACTCTACACGGCTGGCATGAAACAGAATCCAATGAAAGACATGGTTGCTGTGGAGACCACTGGGCCTACATTGCCGAAGCCGCAGCCACATGGATCAGCGACGGCCGGTGCAAACCAGAACACCGTGGATGGCATGGACACTACTAACACAGCTTGGCCTCCGTTGCCGAGGTCGCAGCGACATGCGGATTCACAGTGCCCCTCGGCAATAGTGAAAACGGAATCTCCGACTGACAAGTTGCCAGAAGAAGACAGATCAATCCTGATTGTTCTTCAATCACTGTTAGACACACTTCGAGTGTTCGTCGGCAGGCTGAAGTCACTGCATGCTGAGTCCGTGCAACAGGTATTCGATGTTCTATGTCCAGTGCTTGCAGGCCTTCAGTAGGCACCAAGTCCCGACTATCTACAGTGAAACGTGATGCGCCTGAGGTCCTGCGTTCGCTACTATCGAACGCAGCAGTCTAGTTTAAGCTCACGTGATTTTTTATGTTCCTTTCTTTCTATCTCTCTATCTTTTCATCCCTTAATCCCCTTCCCCCCGTGTAGGATAGCAAACCGGACGCTCGTCTGGTTGACATTCCTGCCTTTCCTTCCTCTTCCTCTTCCTGCTCAAGAACAAAGGACGCATGAAAAGAACACACAGAGGACGAGCGCGAACTAACAACGTTCAGAGCTCGACACTTAGCACGCTTCTGAAACAGAAAGGACGCACGAAACGTGCTCATAGGTATACACAGCTTGAGCGCGAACTAAAAAGTGTCACAGTTGTTACGTTACTGCGTTTCGCAAACGGGGACTGTGCAGCGAGCGAAGTGACCTTCGTGAGCTCTATAACTACAACGCAGTGTTTTCGGTGAAAAGCACAAGGCGTACAAACCTCCCTCATCGCGAGATAAGCGCGTGCGCCCACGGGCGACCAAGCTCCGTAGGGCAAAGTGTACGTGTACAGACGAGCGCACGCATCGCTCCAAACGGCGCGCCCTTCGCGCCATGTCGCTGGTAATGCAGATAACACGCTGACGTTGCCCCGAGGTCGGCGTACCGCCAGCTGTACATGGTGTATATAAATACCTCGCCGTTAGTATTACGAAGGACGTGCGCTGTCGTGGCCGAGTGGTGTGACGCCGCGCGCTGCGGAGGGAGATGTCGCCCGTTCGATTCTGCACGTAGGAAAATATTTTCTGAATTATCTTTCTGGGCGGGTATATACACACACACACACATATATATATATATATATATATATATATATATATATATATATATATATATATATATATATATATATATATATATATATATATATATATATATATTGTTACGGGGGGTTTATTGAGGATCCTAAGAGAGCGACGATCGTAGCAGCAGCACGCAGGGCGTAGCCAGAAAGCGAAATGTCGGCGTGTGCCAGCCGATGGCGATGGGCCTCCGTGCTTGCCGATCTTCTTCCTCACAATGACCCCCGGTATGGAGAGGTAGCCATCCTGGCGACCGAGAGTGAGGTCAAAGGATCACAATATGCCTTGAGGCGGTCAATGTGGACTGTTTCTCGCCCGCGACAACGGAGATCGGAAGATGGCGTAACGGGTTTTACCACATAATTGACAGGGGAGGTTTGCGCAACCACGCGGTTGGGTCCGTGGTACTTTGGCAGGAGCTTAGATGAAAGGCCGGGAGCAGCAACTGGAGGCACCGAAAGCCACACGAGGGAGTCGATAGGAAAAGGGTCCGGAGGTGGCTTGCAGTCATGGCGCTGTTTTTGGCGACACTGTTCATCATAGGTGAAAGATCGGGCAAGTTGTCGGCATCTCTCAGCGTGCTGAGTGAGCTCAGACGCAGGTTGGCAGTCGGCAGGGTCTGGGTGGTACGGGGCAATCGTGTCAATGGTGCTGGACGGCTCGCGGCCATAAAGCAAAACGAATGGTGAGAATCCGGTAGTGGCTTGGCAGGCGGTGTTGTACGCGTATGTGACAAACGGAAGCACAACATCCCAATTGCAGTGGTCTGAGGCAACGTACATAGACAACATGTCACCAAGGGTCCGGTTAAATCGTTCAGTTAAGCCATTGGTCTGTGGGTGATAAGCGCTTGTAGTGCGGTGAATAATTTGGCATTCAGACAGGAGTGATTGCAGCACGTCCGAGAGGAATACACGTCCCCGATCACTCAGCAGTTCACGAGGTGCTGAGTGATCGTTCACTCAGAATAAACGAGGCAACGTCTTTTGCTGTTGCAGCAGGCAAGGCGGCGGTCTCAGCATACCTTGTCAAATGATCTACGGCAACGACAATCCATCGGTTTCCAGCACCAGTGCATGGAAGAGGCCCGTATAAATCGATGCCGACGCGGTCAAACGGGTGGGCTGGACATGGAAGTGGCTGGAGAGGTGCTGTCGAGAGGTGGGGAGACTGGTTTGCGTCTTTGGCAGGTTATGCAAGAGCGGACGTACTTGCAGACGAAGTTGTACATGCCCCGCCAATATTATCGTCGACTGAGCCGCATGTACGTCTTAGACACTCCACCGTGACCACACTGTGGGTCATTGTGAAAAGCGGAGCACAATTCTTGACGAAGATGGCGGGGTACGACTAGTAACCATGTGCGGCCGTCGCTGTGGTAGTTGCGGCGGTATAAAAGTCCGTCGCGGATAGTGAAACGCTGTGCCTGGCGTCGCAGTGCGCGAGGCGCCGACGCTGTCGGAGGGCGTGACAAAAAGTCCAAAATGGTGGCGATCCATGGGTCGTTTCGTTGTTCTGAGGCCATGTCCAGGATGTCAAGCGGCGACATATCTTGATCGCGAGTATAAGTGCTGTCGTCTGAGGTGAGGGGAAAACGAGAAAGGGCGTCAGCATCAGAGTGTCAGCGGCCTAAGCGATAGACGACGCGGATGTCGCAGTCCTGGATTCTGGGAGCCCAACGAGGGAGTCGGCCTCACGGGTCCTTCAGTTTCGACAACCAGCAAAGAGCGTGGGCGTCCGTTACGACGTCAAGAGGACGACCGTAAAGATAGGGTCGAAATTTCTGAAGAGCCCATATGATGGCCAAGCACTCTTTTTCTGTGACAGAGTAATTGGTCTCCGGTTTCGTTAGCGAACGACTGGCATAGGCGACCACGTATTCAATGTTGGCATCCTTACATTGCGCGAGCACAGCACCAAGGCCGACACCACTGTTATCAGTGTGAATTTCTGTCCGTGCGCTGGGATCGAAGTGGCGCAAGATTGGCGGAGATGTAAGCAGGCGGCGAAGAGTCGTAAACGCGTGATCACAGACTTCCGACCAGGTAGACAGTTCATTGTCGCCTTGGAGTAGTGCGTTCAGGGGTGCGATGACATTAGCGAAATTGCGAACGAAGCGTCGAAAATAGGAGCATAGGCCAATAAAGCTGCGTAGTGCTTTCAGGGTAGTGGGCTTTGGGAATTCGGATGCGGCCCGAAGGTTAGCAGGATCGGGGAGAATGCCTTCTTTGGAGACAACGTGGCCTAATATAGTAAGTTTGCGAGCCGCAAATTTGCACTTTTTCAAGTTAAGCTGGAGACCAGCATTCTGGAGACAGGTCAAAACTTGATGTAAACAGTGCAGATCAGTCGAAAAATCTGGCGAAAAAGACGACAATGTCATCAAGATAGCAGAGGCAAGTGCTCCACTTCAGGCCGCGCAGGATGCCGTCCATCATGCGTTCAAAGGTCGCGGGCGCGTTGCAAAGACCGAACGGCATTACAGTGAATTCGTACAATCCGTCTGGTGTTACGAACGCCGTTTTCGAACAGTCAGCGTCAGCCATGGGCACTTGCCAGTAGCCAGAGCGGAGATCCAAGGAAGAAAAGAACTCCGCTCCCTGCAAACAGTCCAGCGCGTCATCAATACGTGGCAACGGATACACATCCTTTCGGGTAATCTTGTTAAGCCGTCGATAATCGACGCAAAATCGTATGGTACCGTTTTTTTCCGAACCAGGACGACTGGCGAGGGCCAGGAACTGCTGGAAGGTTGAATGACACCACGTTGGAGCATGTCTTTCACCTGCTCATCGATAACGCGCCTTTCGCTCACCGATACTCGGTAAGGACGCTGTCGAATGGGCGCATGGCTCCCGGTATCGATGGTGTGCGACACAGTCGTTGTGCGGCCAAGCGACGTTGCTTGGGAGTCAAACGCGGATGAGAAACCTTCGAGCAAGCGAAGAAGCTGGTCGCGCTGCGTCGTCGTAAGGTCGCATGCAATAGTTGGTGTGAAAGACCGCGGCAGTGACTGAGGAGGCGAGGTCTCGAGAGTGGCCAGATCAGCGGAGTCTTCCATGATGTCGAAAATTGAAGAAGATGACAGTGGTTCGGCGCTCCCTAGGCTTTCACGGTGGCGCAGGGTGACTGGCTCGGCCGTTGGGTTTGACACGCACATTATAGAGGTGCCAGAATTGAACTGAAGGACGGAAAACGGCAGTGGTAGTGATCGGCGGCGAAGTAGAAGGTCAGACGGTGCGAAAAGCAAGGTGCCGTCGTTGATAGAAGTACAAGAGATGCTGACAAGAGCAGTAGACCCGGCCGGTATAACGGTGTCTTCGGAAACTGCGATTTTACGACAAGAGTCTGTGTGGTCATTGATAATGTCTGGTGAAAACGGAAACAACTCGATTTCGGCGCGGGCGCAATTGATGATCGCATGATGCGTGGAGAGAAATTCCCAGCCTAATATTACGTCGTGAGAACATGATGGCAGCACGATGAATTCAATGACATAAACGACATTCTGAATGACGACACGGGCTGTGCAGGCGCCGGACGGCTCGACGTGCTGTGCGTTGGCGGTTCGAAGAGACAGTCCAGAAAGTGGTGTCGTCACTTTTCCAATTCGGCGGCAAATGTGGGCATCAATTGCTGAAAGAGGAGCGCCAGTGTCGACGAGGGCTAGCGTACGTATTCCTTCTATGGCGACATCAACAACGTTCTTCGGGGAAATTTGAGGCCTTACACATTTCGCTGGCACCGCAGTTCTTGCCTCCTGAACTGCGCTAGTTAGTTTTCCTGGTGCAGAGGGCTCCGCCGTCGTTGCATGGGTGAAAGGGAACGGCGGTGAGGAGAAGGCGAGCGGCGAGGGGAGAATGGTGCCTCGGCGACAGAAGCAGATTCGTGGTCGTCCGAAAAGCTACGGCGGGCCTGACGTGGCGCATACGTGACCCATGGTGGATGCATATTGTTGGAGACGTTCGGTACACGAAAGCGACAGTAACGTGTCACATGCCCAGGAACACCACAATGAAAACAAATAGGACGGTTCTCTTCTGTGCGCCAAGGGTCCTCAGCTCGTGTGTACTGTACTGCTGGTCGGGCGGGTGGAGATACTGGCGGGCACATATGCGGGCGACGTGGGCCGTAACTTTGCAGCACAGGCCTCGAAGCGACTTCAGCATACGTCAGGGGAGCAGCAGTTGGAGCCTGAAGGAGGGAAGGTGGAACTTGATCGGCTACCTGATCCCTGAAGATGTTCTGGAGAGCGGGCGCCAATGGAGAACTCGACTGGCCGTGAATAAGCGGCATCAGCGAAAGCTGACGAGCGACTTCTTCTCGAACGAAATCCTTAATCTGTTGCAGCAGGGACGTGTTATCGGGAGCAACAGCCAAGCCGGACATTGAAGTCGCGTGTGGCGGAGATTGGCGGGTGGCTGCACGTTGTTTCGCAGTTCATCGAAGCTTTGGCAAAGACTGACTAGGTCAGAGACCGTTGATGGGTTCCTCGTCAGCAGCATCTGAAAGGCATCGTCTTCGATTCCTTTCAAGATATGCCTGATCTTCTCGGCATCGGTCATTGCGACATCAACGCGGTTACATAGGTCAAGAACGTCTTCTATGTAGCTTGTGAAATTCTCACCGCTCTGCTGCGCACGAGCACGCAAACGTTGCTCAGCTCGAAGCTTGCGAACGGCGGGGCGCCCGAATACCTCCGTCACGTGAGTTTTGAAGGCAGCCCATGTCGGGAGATCACGTTGGTGGTTTCGATGCCACACGCTGGCGACACCGCTCAAGTAAAATGACAGGTAGTTAAGCTTTCCTGCGTCGTCCCAGCGGTTTAGCACGCTCACTCGTTCGTATTCAGCGAGCCAGTCTTCCACATCTTGCTCTTCTGCACCGCTGAAGATTGGTGGGTCGCGTTGAGGGAACGGGCCAGGGCAGAGCACTGTAGTCACCGTGTTACCGGGTTGTTGTTGCATTGGTACCTCTTCTGTCATTGTAGAGGCGGGCTTGAGTTTCCCATTGCGTAGTTCCAGATTTGCTTACCCAGGACCTCCACCACTTGTTACGGGGGGTTTATTGAGGATCCTAAGAGAGCGAAGATCGTAGCAGCAGCACGCAGGGCGTAGCCAGAAGGCGAATTGTCGGCGTGTGCCAGCCGATGGCGATGGGCCTCCGTGCTTGCCGATCTTCTTCCTCACAATATATAAATATATATATATATATATATATATATATATATATATATATATATATATATATATTGTGATGACGATGAGCGGCAGCGTAGCATGGGCTCGCGCTCGGCTAGGAGGGAGCGAAAAGAAGAGGAAGACGAAGGCAGATAAAGAACAGCTGGCCCAGCGTACGGGCGTTGTCTCTGTGTCTCGTTCTTTACAATGGCGCAGTCTACGAAACCTGAACCGTCCGGCTGAAGCCATGTGCCGTCGTGGGTCATCGGCAGCAGGGTCTCTCCATCTCTGGAACGCCGTCCACGCTTCCTCGCTCATGGACCCGACGACCCTACGACTGTCGGTAGGACATAAGGCACCATTCGAGGACGGCGTCGCAGCCTCCTCAATGACCCAAAGGCAGGTTTACCCCTCCGTCGTCAAGACAGAGCACGGCCTCCTGTTGCCCGGGAACGCTGCTCACGCTTCCCGTGGCCACAACCCATCGCTCAGGACTTCATGGCCTCCTGAGATGCAGAAGTGAGCTGTCCAAGCTCCCTTTGACAACGATCCCACCGCAGTGAGCCCAATCGCCACCTCTTCTTTGGCCAACATTGCTACTGGCTCCGCTTCCGGAGGATGGGATAGCGCCGTGGTCCTGCGGCGTACTATCACGCGACTCCGCGTCACGGTCGACGCCTTGGCAGCGTCGAGCTCGGCGCTGCTTCCTGCGATCGTGCCGGCATTGAGCGCCGCCAACGCGATGCTGGATGTAGCCGCCTCACACGACCTGGAGGCCACCTCACCCGAGCAACGCAGAGAACTCAGGTGTGTCCTCATGCAGCTCTCGCACCAGCTGGGCTGTTTCGCGTTGGGGCTCTCTGCATTGTCGCCTGCGATCCTACCATCACAAGCCGCCAGCGAGATACTGGAGTTCCGCGGCTTCCAGGACCACGCCGAAAACTGCGTGACGACCATCAACGTGGTCGGAGCTCGAGAAGGCTGGACGGACCAGCAGAAATGGTGTGTGGCCGTCGACCGCCTTCGTAATGCTGCCGCGGCGTGGCATCGCTATGAAGGCACGAGACAGCAGTCCTGGACTGAGTGGAGCGCCAGGCTGATAGCTGCTTTCGGACGAAATCACTTCCACCTCACCGCCACCGCTCCATCCAACCTAACTGCTCCCGAGGATAGAACTCAGGAGGAGCACGACCCCTAGGCTGCACCTGAGGAGTGCAGCTCACCTGCACGCAGTTTCACGACGTGGCCTGGTATCCACAAACCTCACAGACCAGGCTCACTACTTCCGGTCTCGGACTATACGTCGGCGTCTCACACCGTAACATCAAGGACAGACGCCGAGACCACATTCCATTCCCAGCGGCCGCCGACGCGACCTCCAGGCTGGCCAACACTAGAGCGCATGGAGGCGCCGGCCTGCTGTGTGACAACCTCAGTTCCTTCGGAACCAATTGGAAACGAAGGACAACCAACCACTTCAGATTTGACCCACAGTCTGGAGCCACATCCCAAAAATCATGGCAGTCATTGGCCGAGTGTGCGCACGTTCCCCACGTGCTAAATACCGTCTCCTGGAAAGAAGCTGAGGTACCTACCCCATCTGGGTACGCTGTCATCAAAAACTTGCCGGTACAGGTCATGTCTCCAGCTGATGACACGGCTTCTGACCAGGAACGACCTACAGCACGCGGAACATTGTCAAGACCGGCCAGTCCGACTACCTCAAGGAGCACTACATCAACAGTGCTGCAAGACCATGAGCCACGTGGCAGGTCATACCCGGAAATCACCAACTCACCGACGCAAATGCCTCGTTCAACAACTCGCTGCAGCTCGAGCCACCGTGAAGAGTGCAAGAGATGCCATATCGTGCGACACTCGACAGTTCCGCAGTTTGCACATCTTATCCCTTCAGCAGTTCTGCATGCTCTCCCGCTTTCAGAACTGCGGCGGGGCGAAGTTCAGCGGTTTGGTATGGACCTGCGACCATGTCCAAACAGTCAGGGCCGCCCGCCAGAACCGTCGCTGAGTTTTTATGCGAAGCCACATCACGTCCGGGAACCCGACAATTATCATGACCAGGAATTTCGTCCACCAAAAGAGAATGATGCCGCTTTCCATGCGAAGTCACAGCGTGGCCGAGGTCGACCGCCGCGTCCGCAGCGACATAGAGACTGGCTTCCGCGAACCAGCTTATGCCGGCCGCCAGATGCACGTCTGCAAGTGCCTGTAGAGTCTCGCTGCGTAGACGAGACCAACCACCTCGATTCAGCCCGTGTCGCCCTCAAGATACACTTCTGACAGATCGCCGAACCAAATCGCAGCGCGGCCGGGACAGACCTCCGAGATACAGTCAGTGCCGCCTTCCAGAGGCGTCATCGGCCAAGCACCAAGCCAAGCCCCACCGTTGTAGCGACCGACCACAGCGGCACAGCCAGCATCGGCCACCAGAGACATTGTCGGCGGCTTCGCTCATTCGCAGTCATGGCCGAGTGTGATGACGATGAGCGGCAGCGTAGCATGGGCTCGCGCTCGGCTAGGAGGAAGCGAAAAGAAGAGGAAGACGAAGCCAGATAAAGAACAGCTGGCCCAGCGTACGGGCGTTGTCTCTGTGTCTCGTTCTTTACTATATATATATATATATATATATATATATATATATATATATATATATATATATATATGTTGTTAGCGACGGCCGCCTCACAAAAATTTGAGGCCAGCTCACCCGAGAACCACCGCGCGCTCCGGCGTTCCCTCACGGAGCTTTCAGAGCAACTGGGCTGCTTGGCGCGTGCACACTCCGGATTTTTGCCTGCCATCTTACCATCGCCGGCTGCCTGCGAAATACCGCAGTTCCGCGGCTTTCAGGACGACGTCTTCGAGTGGATTTCGACCATCAACTCACTCGGCGCGCTCCATGCCTGGCCGGAAAATCACAAATGGTTTGTGGCCATCGACCGCCTTCGAGATGCCGCCAAGGCATGGCATGCCTACGAAGGGATCACGCAGCGATCCTGGACAGGGTGGTGTGCGAGATTGACGAGTGTTTTTCGCCCACTTTTCGATGCTTGCGACCCCTTTCCTGCTGACAAAGACTCTAATACTCAAGAGAGCTGCGAGGAACACAACCACAATGGTGCAGCTCAGGTGACCATGAATCAGCCCTCCAATGCCGACGGAGCTCACGTGGGGCAACCCCTTGGTGGCCCATCGGGGCCCTCCAGCCCCACGACAGAAAGCTTCTCTGGGAGCCCTAAAACTGACGTCGGACGCCGGTCCTGCACTCCGCTGCCGATCTCCACCTCTGCGCAGGAACACGACACCATAACATCACTCAGAGAGGCTGAGACAACTCGTTCAGCGCAGTTCGAGAAGCCGGCCACAGATTCGCCTTCGCTGGGGCACATACAGACACGAGCTCATGTCGTGCTTGACTCGCCTATAGGGAAGGCGCCGGAAGAGCCCAAGGCATCCGTCACTGTGCTCGATGTCGAATTTCACGAGCGACTCAACCTTGGCGTTGAAGATAACCGCAGCAGCCACTCCAACGAGAACAACACAGAATACTGCGCGGCAGACACCTACGCCAGCCGCGAGCAGGGTTCTTCGCCAAGCGTCCCGATTTTAGCGACGTTACCAGAGACCACGACCACATCTGCGCAGGTGCCAGCACCTCTTCTGCTTCGCTCGCCTTTCGCGAAGGTACCGGAACAGCCCGTGGCACACACCACTAGGCTCGCAGACCCACCGGAGCCGCTTCTGCTTCTAGAGCATTGCTTGACAGAACGCGCACGCGATCACCTAACGTCGAGGGACAAGGTTCTCGGGGACAGGCGTAAGAAAGTAGCCCTGCCACTAATTCCGAAGCCTGTAGACATACCACCTTATATCACGAAGAAGCCAGTGCTAGAACGACCAGCCAAGGCACCCGGTGTGTCATCTCGGGTGCTGTTGCGGCAACCTTCTTCCGGTGTTCCACGTCCACTGCACACTCCGCGACACAGCCGAAGTCCACTGCCAGATGTACGTTTGGCATCTCCCCACAAAAAGTCTCTGCGTGACCGAGATCGGCCACAGCGATGCAGCCAGTCTCGTCCTCCAGATCCACTTCTGGCAGATCATCTAACCGAATCGCAGCGTGGCCGGGACAGACCCCCGCGATGCAGTCAGTGCCGCCCACCAGAGGCGCCATCGGCAAAGCACTAAGCCAAGCCCCAGCGTTGCATCGACCAACGACAGCGACACCACCAGCATCGGCCACCAGGGACATTGTCGCGGCTGCGCTCATTCGCAGTCATGGCCGAGTGTGATGATGTGCGGCAGCGGAGCTTGGCCTCGTGCTCAACCAGCACGAAGAAGAGAAGGATGAGGGCAGAATAAGAGCAGCCGGCCCAGCGTACGGGCGTTGTGTCTTGTCTCTCTGCATTACAATATATATATATATATATATATATATATATATATAGGAAAAATATATATACGCTTCTAAAAAACTGTTTATTGGTGACGTTTCGATCGGAGACCGATCTTCATCAAGACAAAATTTACCAGGCGCCGATGCGCTTTTATAACATCGCCGTGCCGAGAGAAAGAGAGAAAAAAAAGAAAAAAGTGAGAAGAAGCGTACATACTGATAAGTGGTCACACGACCACGTGCGCGTACTGGTACATGCGCATAGCACCTGTATTTGGAAAAAAAAAAAAACGGTGCAAAAATAAACGAGTGGCCAAAAAAAGAGAGAGTGGTCACACGACCATGTGCGCGTATCTCTACATACTTAGACATAAACACGTGTTTTCTAAAAAAAAAAAAGAAAAAAAGAAAAAAAAAACAAAACGAAAAAAAAAAGAAAGAAAGGCGGAAAAAAAAAAAGAAAAAAAACGAAAATACGAAGTGTACATGTTAAGTACACTCCTGTGGTGCCCCCGGCACATACCAAGATATACGAAGAAGCATGTTTCAAGAAAAAAGTGAACAAACCAAAAATATGTAGATATACATCGATGGTCCAGGTGGGCACGTTAAGCACATTCCAGTGGTAAATTGTGAAGGTTCACTACGCAGGCTCATCTCTTCCCGGAGCTTGAACACAACAACACAGTACATTCCTTTCGTCCATTGTCACGTCCCACCTATTCTCCCCTGCCCCCTCCTTAGCTGCTCCTAAAGCCTAGTGAGGGGGGTCTAGGTTCCTACGATCTCCGGTCTGTGGCTCAAGAATAATTGAGAAGAAAATGGAGTGTTTTTCACATTTTTGACGTGGGGTTTCGAATATGTCATTCACTCGGTTGTCTGAGGAGGGATTTCATTGTAGAGGGGAATTATTCGAAAAGTTGCCCACCCTTCTCGGAATGCGCGTGCAGCTCTTGCATGCCCGACAACGTGTTCCGAGTGATATGCGAAAAAATACTAATAAAAAAAAGGAAAGAAGTTTGGTTAGGATCATTATTATCCTGAATCTTCCAGAGCGCGGATTGGAAGAATCCGCGCTCTGGAAGATTCAGGATAATAATGATCCTAACCAAACTTCTTTCCTTTTTTTATTAGTATTTTTTTCGCATATCACTCGGAACATGTTGTCGGGCATGCAAGAGCTGCACGCGCATTCCGAGAAGGGTGGGTAACTTTCGAATAATTCCCCTACAATGAAATCCCTCCTCAGACAACCGAGTGAATGACATATTCTCTCCGAACCCCACGTCAAAAATGTGAAAACACTCCATTTTCTTCTCAATTATTCTTGAGCCACAGACCGGAGATCGAACGTAGACCCCCCTCACTAGGCTTTAGGAGCAGGCTAAGGAGGGGCAGGGGAGAATAGGTGGGACGTGACAATGGACGAAAGGAATGTACTGTGTTGTTGTGTTCAAGCTCCGGGAAGAGGAGCGAGCCTGCGTAGTGAAACTTCACAATTTACCACTGGAATGTGCTTAACGTGCCCACCTGGACCATCGATGTATATCTACATATTTTTGGTTTGTTCACTTTTTTCTTGAAATATGCTTCTTCCTATATCTTTGGTATGTGCCGGGGGCACCACAGGAGTGTACTTAACATGTCCACTTCGTATTTTCGTTTTTTTTCTTTTTTTTTTTCCCCTTTCTTTCTTTTTTTTTTTCGTTTTGTTTTTTTCTTTCTTTTTTTTCTTTTTTTTTTTTTAGAAAACACGTGTTTATGTCTAAGTATGTAGAGATACGCGCACATGGTCGTGTGACCACTCTCTCTTTTTTGGCCACTCGTTTATTTTTGCACCGTTTTTTTTTTTTTTTTTTTCCAAATACAGGTGCTATGCGCATGTACCAGTACGCGCACGTGGTCGTGTGACCACTTATCAGTATGTACGCTTCTTCTCACTTTTTCTTTTTTTTCTCTCTTTCTCTCGGCACGGCGATGTTATAAAAGCGCATCGGCGCCTGGTAAATTTTGTCTTGATGAAGATCGGTCTCCGATCGAAACGTCACCAATAAACAGTTTTTTAGAAGCGTATATATATTTTTCCTATTTTGTTCTACGGCAACCGAAGCCACTCTCTTCATAATCTACGTATATATATATATATATATATATATATATATATATATATATATATATATATATATATATATATATATATATATATATATATATATATATATATATATACCGGACAAGACGGTGAGGCCAATGCCTACGGCAAAAAGCAGCCGAAAGTGTCAAGATCCTCCTGAGTTCCAGAGTGAACTTAGTGTCATCGATATTGTTTAAACTTTCAGAGATGCTTCTTCCGAGTGCAAAGGTGAAAAGTGCCACGTAGATTTTCTGTATCTCATATTACTTAGCCACAGCCTTTTTGGAAATCGAGGCTACGGGGTACTCATATGTGTTTTTTCGTGTTCTTCGAGTTCTTATGAACACATAATAATGCTGAAGTACACGTTGACACATGCACGAATCCGTTTAAGAATCGACCCCCTGCACAGGAGGCAGCCGTAAAAGTCGGTCGTACTCAATCCTGCCATTTCCAACGCGCATAAAAAAGGCGAGAAACTCAGCGACTTTGACCATACTCGCTAAATAGCAGCACGGGTCCCAGTAGCATCCAACAATGTGCTGCCATGGAGAGGGCAAGCGCTTCGAAAGCTGTTGAACGCTGTGTCCCATTGTCCAATATATTGGACAAACGCCCATCGCGACAACTAATCAGGATATAATTGCTATCGTAATAAAAGTAATAAAAGTGGACGAAAAGACAACTTGTTCCGGCGTAGACCGATCCTGCAACCTTCGGATTACGCGCCCGATGCCCGAAGGGCATCGCGCGCGTAGTCCAAAGGCTTCAGGACCAGAATCTTCCTACGGCTAGTTATCCCTTTCGTCCACATTACTTTTTTCACATCTATATGGCAATGCACTTAGAAGAGCAGAATTAACGCACTTTGGGTTCATTATCTGCTGGGTTTCGTTAAGATAAAGACATCGAAAGAGCGAGAAAGGCATAAAAGGAAGCAGTCACGAAAAAAGAAAAAAAAACAGAGTGCAGGGCGGGGAATTTTAAGGGCTGTTTTTTTTTTCTTTGTTAGACACAACTTTAAGTAGAACTAACAGACAAGAAATCGAAGGAAAGTATAGGGGATGTTATCTGTAGCAATTATAATGCGAGTGTGAAGAAAGTAAAGTGGACGAAAAGATAACTTGCAGCTGGCAGGGACCGAAACTGCGACCTTCGAATAACGCGACCGATGCTCTACCAACTGGACAAACCCCGTATACCCCATTAAGTGGACGGGGGGTGACCGCCGCTCTACCTCAGTTGGTGGAGCATCGGAAGCGTCATTCGAAGGTCACAGGTTCGGTCCCTGCCAGGAGAAAGTTATCTTTTCGTCTACTTTACTTTCTTTACAGTGGCATCATAATTGCTACAAATCACATCCCCTATACTTTGTTTGACTTTTTCGTCAGTTCTAATTAATGCTGTGTCTAACAGAAAGCAAAAATAGAAAGAGGAAGGGAGAAAAAAATAAAAAAAAATAATGCGTGACAAGGAAGACCACCCAGCTATGCCCTTCCTCCAAGCTTGGTACCACTGGTGCAAAGCTGCCTTGTTTGTTAATATTATTATTATTAATATAACTGTTATTATTATTATTATATTATTATTATTATTATTATTATTATTATTATTATTTATGGCATACCCATATTTTTAAATAACGAAAGGTCACGTAATTCCAGTTATACATCACCAAATTTTAAGAACGAAATAGAGACTGATCGCGCCCTGCGCGCTAAACTCGCGGTCCTTCTGTTGCAAGTAAGACCGGAACTGCACGCGACAAGGAAGTGACGAAAGTCCAAACAAGGCCCACCTCAGCAGAATGTGGTAGGGAAAGTCCGCAAGCATTCTGAAATACACAAGCGAACACCTCGTTGTTTGGCTTCTATGTGTGGTGCTTTTCTGTTTCTTAGTCTGTAAGCAGCATCGAAAAATTACACTATCTCCCGCTAAAGGGGACCATGAGGCGGTGCGAAGCAGCACGGGAGGTGCACACCGTGTTTGCATCGATTGTATCGGGCGTTGAAGTTGTCTAGCGAGGCGTTCTGCACGGGCGTTGGACTCGCGTCGTCTGTCCGCAGCCGACGCGTTGGCTCGACGCTGACGCTTGGCTTCGACGTCGGCGTTCCGTACGGCGGGGTTTGCTTGCCGACGCTGCCGCTGCGTTTCGGCATGACAAGCCCGCGTTTCATCCGTAGCAGTTTCCCGCCGACGTTGCCGTGTGCGCTGGGCTTCCCTAGCCCGGAGCTCGGGGTCCGCTTGCTGACACGGGTGCGTTTTATCCGGGTGCGTTCCTCGCTACCTAAGGCAGTGAAACTTCTCATCTATAAATCCTTGTTTTTATCTCACGTTACCTACTGTCATCTGATTTGGGGTACGACCACAATAACAAATATCCGGAAATTGCACGTCATACAGAAAAGGGCTGTTAGAGCCATTGCAAATGTTCCTTATCGCAGTCACACCGCCCCCCATATTTCACGACATGAATCTACTAACTCTGCCAGAATACTACCGCGCAAATCTTGTGAAACGCTACCAGGCAGGATTAAAAAGCGACAACTTTTTAGGAGCCATTGGAGAATTATACCACCGCAACATGCTTTAAAACACTCGTTTAATTCACACGTGGTTTATTCCACGCACGCGCACTAACTACGGCAAAGAAATGCTGCGCTTTCTCTTGCCGTTTCACTTGAATGTTATTTCATCTGCCATCTGAGTGAAATTCCATGTGCTGTTACCTCGACTTATAGCTGTAATTTGTTTACAAATTTTCTGTGTTTCTCAAGCATTATTTTTTCCTCTTGCACATTTGCCTGTAAGTGTTTTGATTGCAAGTATAATACGCGTATGGGCACATGCCCAATCTGACTTTGGTGCAAATACTGTATTTCTTGCATCGTTACACACTCTCAATGATTTCGGATGTATAGGATGATTTGTATTTTTCTCAGTTTTATCATTTGAGTTCATTATTTTTCAATGCTTTGTTACACTTGTAGAAACTGTCGCTGAGATTGTTTGCTCAGTTTGTACATTTTCGTTGTAATAAGAATGTTGCCTATGCCGCCCATTTGTAAGGGGTCGTGGTCCCAGTCAAGCCCATTGGAGGCTTTTTTGACCGCGGCCCTCAGCATCCCGATCGTTCAAACAAATAAGGATTGAAAGTTTGAAGTTTGACGTTTATGTTGCGCTTCGGTGCGTCGAGCCTTCCGCTGCCCCCACCCGCTGCTCCGCGATCTCGGCAGGCGTACAGATATTACTGCAACTGGCGCCGACGTTGACGTTGGAACTCATGACACCGGCGCAGCCGGCGCAGTGACTGAGCGTGTGTACGACCTAACGCGAGCCTTTTATCTAAACGAGGAGGGGGAATGTGGGGAGAAGAAGGTTGGATATGGCGCGTGGAGAGGAGGTGTGTGGAGAGGGTTTGCGCATGCGCAGTAAGGGTGGTCACGACGCACACTAGCGGATTGAACTCCGCCATAAGCTGCTTCGCATCTGAAACTATTTCGCCAGTCTGCAAGGAGCGGCGCAGTGGCAGCCCCCCAGTTTTATGCTTCAAAATACCGATTACATTGTGAAGTGCTTGCGATTGTGAAGGGAGCAGAACGCAGTCGGTAAGGGCCCCTAAACTACCTCTGAAAATAAGAAGAAAGAGCGCGTTATTATCTCCCGGCGTTTCCCGTCTTTGCGGCGCAATTAGTGACACCAGCAGTTTGTTTACGTGATGTCAGGATGAAATGAACTGTCGATTGGTCGGCATAAGAGAGGTACGTGTTGTGAATTTTCGCCTACCCTATTTTGCCATGTAGTCTCATGCCCATTCTGCCTTGTCTCGCATGACTATCGTGCACCAGAAACTGATTTTGCTTCGTTTTCTGCGTTTGCGACTGCGCAAGCGGAGATAGCAGCGTGTAGTCGAAGAGCACAAAATCGTGACTGGCTCAACGCTTAGTGCTGACATTCTACGTGTTTTATGAAGAAATAAGGGGCGAGGAGGATATACCGCTCGTAGGAAGAGCAGTGAAGGCGAGAAAAAAACTACTGTCTCGTCTTTGAGCTCGGTGTGGTTTAGGTGCCCTTTAATGACCCAGTAAAAGACAAACTCAAAATACCAGCAACGCTCGCTGTACAATGATAACCGCAAGCACAAGCGTCGGGTGGTGGCCCATCCGCTCGACTGTAAAATGCGGCGGCTTATAGAAAATCCCAGCGTTATCACTGCTGCTCCCTTTCGCTCTAAAAAAAAATCTCACAGGGTCCCTTGCGCATTCACCTAGGACGACTCGAAGTCGAGAGCCATTTTGTTTTTACAGCGAAAGCTGTTATGAGATCGCAACAAGGGTGCCGTAGTTGTCCGCCG
>JALIZH010029248.1:0-68684 GCA_030522465.1 Rhipicephalus appendiculatus | reverse complement strand
GTTACTTACCACGCAAGGTGGTGCAAGCTGGCAGTAGCTGACATTACACATATTCAACTACAGTGGTTAGTTGTCATGCTGCGCAAAAAACAAAAAATAAATTTAGGGACTGCATCTTCAGAGCGTTTCCCACAAGTCTGGCTAAAATGATTCACCTTGCAAACGTCAGCGATGTTGCAAACGGGAAATCACTGATAGCACGGATTCCTTTAGAATGCATACACTTGTAGGGCCTGCTTTTTGCCTGTAGCTGAACTTTCCTGGCTAGGAATTTGGCATAGATGGCCTTCTCTCAATGATCGTATACTTGCCACGTTTCGCAGTTTGCAGAAGAGAGTAAACTTCGTTTCACTTGGTTTTTTAACTGTCACTCTCGTACTTACGGCCGGTCTCATATTCGCGAAAACTACCCCAACTTTAGGGAGAATGCTCTGCATACATTGTTTTTCATTCATACATCAGCGGCAAACGCAAACGGCTCTCACAGTCATCATTCCTTGTTTGCCAAGACGATCACATC
This sequence comes from Rhipicephalus appendiculatus, assembly GCA_030522465.1. NCBI lineage: Eukaryota > Metazoa > Arthropoda > Arachnida > Ixodida > Ixodidae > Rhipicephalus > Rhipicephalus appendiculatus. Next base: position 68,164 of record JALIZH010029248.1, on the reverse strand, counting down.
GTGTTCTTGTGCATCGTTTTCATAAAACATTTACTTTCTAAAAGTGACAGAGCTAACAAGAATCTAGGTTGAGGCATATGCTTCACAACTTTGTTTAATGTGTGCAATAAATGAGTAATATCAATTCGATGCAAAAAAGCAAACAAAAACGAACAACCCTGCACCCTCTTCAGAGCAGGGATTTCAGCTAGCGGGCCGCAGCCCCAAAATTTAGTCTCCCGACGGGCCGGTATGGTGAAGAAGGTTAGAGCGGGGAAGGGGGGGGGGGGGGGGACAGTTCACACAAAATGTAAGCTAACGTTGCTATTTGACAGGCCTTTCCCATATATTATATATGGGCTATTTTTTTTTTTTATTGAAATAGAAAAATAAATGAAGGAGTTGTTGTCACCATTGCTTGGTGACGGCTACCCCTTTCCACTTGGCTATTGCGATAAAAAAAAGAAACAAAATATATATACATATATACAGTCTTACATCGGTAAGTTCGATAAGTCTCATTTAGGTATAGAAAACACATAATCGCGGTGCACACTTTCAATACTCATCACAAATCTTTGTGTCCTCAAAAAAACGTTGGAGCGCTTTCATCACTTTTCGGCTTATCCTTGGCGGCCATGGGCCTAGTATTTTCCCCAACGAAAACGCTCGTTCCGAGTCTAGCGTGTGGAGTTCCTGTTCGAGTCGCCGTCTGTGTGTGTCGTGTCTGGGGCAGTCGAGCAATAGATGATACACATCCTCGTCATCATGGCCGCATGAGCATGTTGACGATGTTGCACGTTGTATCCGAAGCAAGAAGTGCTTTGTGTAAGCAGTTCTAGCCTGAGGCGGTGTATGAGCGTGTCGATACGTCTTGGGAGCTGAGGGTCTAATTGGCACTCGAGATTGGGATCAACAGCGTACAAGATCGATTCCTTTGTGTTGTCTGAAAACCAGGTGGTTAAGCATAATTCACGTTTCGTTCTTCGTAAGATCCCGTTTATGTCGCATTGAGAGATAGGTATGAGGCGGGTTTGTGTATAATGATGAGCGGCTTTCGCCAACTCATCTGCCATTTCATTTCCCTTGATTCCGCAGTGACTGGGAACCCACTGAAATGTCACGCAATGATCTGACTTCGTAGCTTCTGAAAGCTCCTTCAGGATAGCGTATACTATTCGTGTATCTATTTTTTCCTGAAGTAGCATTTTCCACGCACGCAAGGGCCGCCAGGGGAGTCGGTGATTACCACCCACCTTCTTGGCGTCGTTGACAGTTTAATAAAGCTGATTGCTTGCAAAATGGCTACAAGTTCCGATGTTGTTGAAGAGGAGAGGTGACCCAACCGACATGCATATTCTTCATGTAGCTCCGGAATGATGAACGCTGATGTCGCAGTCTCTTTGGTGACGGAGCCATCAGTGTACACATGAGTGTAGCCTTGGTACCTGTCAAACAGGTGATGTGAGGCCAACTGTAGTGCGGCAACTGTTGGTACGTCATGTTTACTGCGAAGTCCTTCTATTGACGTTTGAATAGTTGGTATCTCTAGCAACCACGGCGGGTAGTTTAAGTCCGGTGGCCAATGTGTCGACGCAGGAAGCTGTGAAATGTATTGTTGGTACACATGGTGTATTTGCGTTCCGGCACGGTTCACAATTTTTGGGATTAGTGGATGGGAAGGGTGTTGCGTGACTAGGCGGAAGAGGTGCCGACAGGTCTCCACATTTCGAATCACTATAAAGTTGGGTTCTCGGGCCTCTGCTAATGTCAGAGAACTTGATGTGGCCTGTGGAACTCCCAGGCATACACGTAGGCTTCGTGCTTGTAGCAGCTGAAGTCGATGTAGAGACGTCTGAGATATGTTGTGGAGAACTGGTGCGGAGTAGGCAATCTTCTGCCGGATAAGAGCGCAATGGACGTGAAGTAGTGATGCCGATGTTCCGCCCCATTTCGTTCCCGCTATGCGACGAAGAACATTTATGGTGCTGTTCACTTGGGTTTCAAGGTCGGCTATATGTTGACTCCAACTGAGTTGGCGGTCTAAGGTAACACCAAGGAAGCGATGCTTTCGTGCGATTTCGATTCTCTGGCCGTCCACAAAAAGTTTCAAGTTTTTCACTTTCTTTCTCGTGAACGGCAGAACTACAGATTTGGTGTGAGAAATCTGCATGCCTCGCTCCTTGAGGTAATGGCTTATTGCATTTAGGCCTTGCTGAAGCCGATGCTCGATGACTTCAAGAGATTTGTGGGACGTCCATATGCATATGTCATCTGCATACATGGATATGTTCAAGGCTTCTGGCAGCACATCTGGAAGACCTGCCATTGCAGCGTTGAAGAGTAGCAGGCTTAGGACGCTTCCTTGGGGTACACCTCTGCTCACGTTGAAAATATCACTGTCTCCGTCATTGGTAGAAATGTATATCTGTCTGTCATATAAGAAGTTGGCGATCCATTTAAGAATACGGCCATGGACCCCTAGTGAGGTAAGTCCGTACAGTACAGATAGGTGACTGACAGAGTCGAACGCCTTTCTTATATCTACGAACGCGGCAACAGCGATGTTCCCACAGTTCGTCTCATGTTCCACAAATGTAACCAGGTCAAAAACACAGTCCATAGTGCATCGCCGTCGCCTGAAGCCAGCCATCTGTTCTGGAAGTGTATTTTTTAGCTTCAATCCACCACTGCAACCTTATGTCAATCATTTTTTCCATGACCTTGGATACGCAGCTAGTAAGGCTGACTGGGCGAAATGAGTCTAGGGATAGCGGTGATTTACCGGGCTTTAGCAGTGGTACAACTTTTGCGATTTTCCAACACGACGGAACATACGCGTTCGTCCACATGTTGTTATATATCCCTAGAAGAACTGCCGTGCCGTTTGGGCCTAGATTTTTTAGAACGCTGTACGACACGTTGTCTGGACCAGTTGCTGTTCTTACACGGGATAGTGATAAAGCAGTACGTAGCTCTAGTAGAGAATACTTGCTATCCAGTTGAGCATGGGATAATTCGCAAGCATCTTGGATTTGCTTCTCTGCAGAATTAGGTAGTGTAGCAGTGTTGTGAATAAGTTGTCCGATTCCAGTCAGAATTGAACAAAACTCATTAGCAACAGCACGTTCGGATAATCCAAGAGATACGGCCAATGCTCTGAACGGGCTTCGCTGAGATACTGGATGGCTTAGAGCAGTGACTATTTGCCATATTTTTGGAAGCGGGGTAAATGGGGTCAATGAGGTGCAAAAATCGCGCCATTTTTTCTGACCCAACTTTTGCATGTGCCGGTTAGATTTGATGTGTGTGGCCTGACTCTCCTTGTAATCTTCCAGCCTTCCAGAGCGGCGATATCGACGTTCTGCTCGTCTTCTAATTGCTCGAAGGCGTTCATAGTCTGCATCTACACTGGAGTGGCCCTCTGGGACGGCTGTAAACCTTGTCGCACGGGAGTAGCTGTTTCGAATGCAGGACATAAATTTATCCAATTCATCAACTCCTTCCAAGTCTCGTCCAGTACATTCACGAAATAGTTTCCAGTTTGTTAGTTTTGTGGTGAATGTTTTTGTTGGCACTTGCATTCGTGGGTGTTGCATGAGAACTGGATAATGATCGCTCCCTCGTGTTTCGAGGTCTGTACACCAGCTCATATCTCGTGCAATGTCAGGAGAGGCTATAGCCAAGTCTAGACAGCTCGCATACCTATAACCCCTTAAAAACGTTACTGATCCATCATTCAGTATGACAAGACCACATCTATCAATTGCTTTTTCAAGTGATCTCCCACGGGAATCAGTGTGAGTACTGCCCCACGTGGTATTGTGGGCATTAAAATCTCCACAGATGAGCACTGGTCCCTGCGCTTTTGTCAAAAAGTGAAGAAGGGAGGACTCGGTGATACGTGTCGATGGTTGCAAATAAACACAAATTACTGTTACGGTAAGTTTTCTAAATTGAATTTTGCAGCCTACATATTCTGGCACGTCCGAGTCTGATGAGTATAACAGACAAGAAGGTATGTCGCGCCGCACACATAACAATGCCCTGCTCAAGCCTGAATTTCTCGTTGATGAATATGTCACATAATTAGAAATTCTAAAGTCAGGGCCTACATTGGTTTCATTTAAACACAAAACGGGGAAGCTGTATTGTGCAACCAGCTTCCTAAAGTCCGCGCTTTTATGGGCTATTTCTGAAGTTCATTGGTTTGTATGAGTCATTCGTTTATAAGTGGATTTGACGCAAGGTTTAGAGAAACATATCGATACTGCTCTCGAGCATGGCTGAAATCTGGACGCCGATTCTGATATATGCAGTTTTTATTATATACGTACAGTATATAAAGTTCCGAAGCGGGGGGCTTCACGAAAAGAATGCTCGAGACCAGACACGCCCGGGTAGGTTATGAACGTATACTTATTACGAAAAAAAAATGCGGGACGACGGCAGCAGTGATGTTCCGTCCTGGACAGAAGAATTCCCCTTTCCGGGAGGCCCGAAAATTCCCTATTTCCGGCATTTTTTCCCCGCATACATCACCGAAAATCCCCGCATAATTCCCTGCACAAAAAAAATTATATATATATATATATATATATATATATATATATATATATATATATATATATATATATATATATATATATATATATATATATATATATATATATATATATATATATATATATATAGAGAGAGAGAGAGAGAGAGAGAGAGAGCGAGAGAGAGTGTGTGTGTTCGACGTGTTTCAGGCTCTTCCCATCGCTTTCTCTTCTTTCCCTGCCCAACTCAAAGCATCGCCTCTGAGATCGGCTTTGAATACTACGAAGGAGCTACCTTGGAGCTCGCTTTAAGCGGTATGCGATGCGGAAGGAATGCTGTTCATGCTCATGCACACGGCCACAGCAAAAGAAGAAAAGTTTATTATTGTTGTTGTTTTTTTTTTGTTACTGAGTGACGTGGCGTACATTAATGTGCCTAGCAGACGCTCTGTATCTATATGCACCACATTTTGTACAACAAGCACGTCAACTTTTCAATAATGGTGACTAAATATTGTGAAATAAAACAAGCTTTTGTGGTGGTATTTAACATTTTTTTTACTTGATTAGGAACGGTTCAATCAATTTCATCAGTGTTTAATCAATGTCAACAGTCAAATAAATGTCATCAATGTTTCTGCGTTGAATTATCCCAAGAAAGACTATGGTCTTTAAAAACGAACCTTAGAGGCTGTGGTTTGGCGCGCTACATGCGCCAGAAATGATTGCGACATGTGGAAGCCCTCATGTCCACAGTCTTTTTGATCGTTATAAATAAAATTTCGCCGCCCCTCAAAATTCCCTGCAATATCGCGAAGATTCCCTTTTTCCCTTTCGTCCAAAATGACTGTCGAAAATTCCCTGAAAAGGGAAAATTCCCTGCACGGAACATCACTGACGGCAGTCATGTGCCGGCCACTAGCGAAAGGTACGCGAGCCGCGGGTTTGAGACCGCTGGTTTATGTCGAATTCCGATGGCAGATCGCGAAGGGCTCGGCTGCATCGAGAACGGAGAGCGTATATAGCTCTTAGCGAGATCACTCTCGCCGAATCTGCCTTTGATATGCAAGCTCTTCGACGGAAGCAGTTGGTACATGGAAATATAGTGAGGAGGCGCCAGGCTACAGGGGAATGCGGGTTATACTAGCACTCTGTGTGTTTTGTTTCTGCAGACTATGCGGCCACTCGGCCATGACTGCTTGTCGGGCCCGTAGGTGAAGCAGCATCTCGTTATGAGTTGCTCCTGTACACGTGCGACAGGCGTAAGTGCCCGCGGAAGCAGAGGAAAACAGCATTTCGGAGATGAAAAAAAAGTTCTTTCCGTCCTATCATCACTAGAGTTGTGTGGTTTCCAATTATCGGAATATCGCCGAATGACCTCCTCGGTGTAGCCAGTCACTTCGGGCCTCATGGCAGGCGGACGGAATATCACGCAAAATGCCCGTCGGTATACAGCAGCCTCACACGCGCGGTCTGAGTACGCTCAATCCTCACCGGACTCGGAATTTGTTGCGTCTGACTCCGGAACTGCTACTCTGTAAGAGCAACAACCACAAGCGCAAGGTGCGAATAGTTTTTCTGATCGGCCATGGCACCCGACGACTGTAAACATCCGGCCGTGACGGGAGGAAAGGCGGGCGCACAAAATACGTTACGTGGACTTTCAGTCAAATCCGCCGATTTCTGCGGATCAGGAGTTCTTGCTCCACGGAGCGATCCGTAATCCGACGCTGCTCCCAGTCTGCCATTGGAACACAAAATTCACGCTCCCAATCTGCCATGGGAATGTGATTTCTCCATACAGAGCAGAAAAACTTGATCTGGATCTGCCATTGGAATGCAACATTAGAGAAAGACAAAAGCAACAGAAACGAACGCAGGCCGGATGGAATACCAATTAGGTTTGCCTCGCGGAAGACCAGGCGCAGATATATATATATATATATATATATATATATATATATATATATATATATATATATATATATATATATATATATATATATATATATATATATATATATATATATATATATATATATATATAGTGAAGTAGATCCTCCGTGAGAACAGTAACAACGGAAGTGTTTATTTCGACAGCGTCGGCCAGAGTCTGGCCTGATGAAGGCCAGACTTTGGCCGAAACTGTCGAAATGAAATAAACAGTTCCGTTGTTACTGTTCTCACGGAGGATCTACTTCACTGTTTGCAACACTACGGCCACTTTCGGCACCATGCCTATATATATATATATATATATATATATATATATATATATATATATATATATATATATATATATATATATATATATATATATACGCCTGGTCTACCGCGAGGTACACTTCGACAGAGATGTATGCCACCGCTGATTTGTTGTTCCAAGCGTTAGCGTGCTCATCTAAACTACCTTGACTTCTCTATACATGATTAACCAGAAATCTCTCTGCATAACCTGTCTGCGTTTCCAGCCGTCCTTTCGCTTTCCCTTTTGTCAGCGGCAAAAAGACGTCATGGTTGTTCAGAGACCAGTAAGGGTATCTTACGTCGAGAGAAAAGAATGTATAAACAAGTCACACATCTAGGAAAAAGAAAGCGACCAAAGGAGTGATAATGCAGAAACAGATGTGAACCATGAAACTGCGAGACAGTGTTACGTAAAAGAGTTAAGATCTGAATGCAATGCAGCGGTCATACCAAGGGCATCAGATGCCCGAGAACTAGGTCATATGATATAAAAAGTGACTTATTCATCACATCAAGCCAGAAATATCGCGAGCAAAAAAAGTAATACGCTTATAAGATTAACCATATAATACTGAGGAATGGCGAGATCATCACGAGAAACCAACCTATGCGGCACTGACGCTGCTCAAAGTGCTAAAGGAGATTGGGAGAAGGCATAAAAAAGTGATCTACGGAGAGGTTTTATTAACGGAGTGCCCGAACTGAAAGAGAACCCTGTTCGCGTGTAACAGTAATAAAGTACCGCATAGACAGCTCTGTACGTGAAATACCGAAGCAGAGAGTGCTAAAGCAGAAGACGGTGATAAAACAATGTTAGGTGTACAAACACAGATAGAAGAGAAGGCAAACAGATACCACAAACGCCAGCTGTCCCGCCAGGAAACTAGGTCAATGAAAGCGCATTTGCCAGGCAACTGGAAACGATTAAGGACCTATGAAGGCATAGGTCGGCAAAACTTGTGGAACTCACTCGGACTCACTCATTAAATATATTTTGCGCTTAGGGCTCACTCGGACTCAGACTCAACAAAATTTTCCTGAGCCGGACTCACTCGGACTCACACTCACGAAAATTTTCTTCAGCCGAACTCACTCGCACTCAAACTCACCAAAACATTACTCACCCGGACTCACTCAGACTCACGACCCGATATGAGTCTGAGTGAGTCTGAGTGAGTCGACTCATGAGTCCAATTAGCGTAGAATTCACTTTTTCGACCATAGTGTTAATTGCTCTTTAATAGCAATATGTCACAATCGGTGCCCTTCTTCGCGCCTTTTGATGTAATACCTCCGAATACGAGTTGTGAGTGCTTGCAAACCAGTACTGTCTTTTTTTTAAAGTGATGACAACATAAGAAATATTTATCAAGAACTTTCCGGGAAGAGCTGGGGGGGAAGGGGGGGGGGGGGGCTGAAGGCACCCTCCTACGTAATACACGCCTCTGATCAATAAATATTGAATTGGTGTATGAGCGACACTGCTTTGGAACACGTGTGAGTAGACGTGTGTAAAAGGTGAATCCAAGTAAGGCTGATAGTAATGTTGAAGATGAGTAGATAGGACCATAGGTCGGCAAAAAATGTAGAACTTACGCAGACTCACTCAAGAAATATATCTTGCGCTTTGGACCCACTCGGACTCAGACTCACCAAAATTTTCCTGAGCCGGACTCACTCGGACTCACACTCACGAAAATTTTCTTCAACCGAACTCACTCGGACTCATACTCACCAAAACCTTACTCACCCAGACTCACTGAGACTCAAACTCACGGCCCGATCTGAGTCTGAGTGAGTCCGAGTGAGTCGACTCGTGAGCGAGTTCGCCGACCTATGTGTGAACGACACTGCAACATCAAGATTCAACAAAGGCGCAAATAGTCCTAGTCAACACCACCCTAGTTGAAAAGAAAAAAAAAAAGCGGCACATTTCGAGTAGATCCTAACGTACGGTTCCAACGGTAAAACTCGGACACGAGCTCCTAGTATGGTATAATAAAACGACTTTATTCTAACGTCCTTTCTTGTTACGTTTTATCAACGATACGAGAAGCACTCCATCAGTGCTATCAACAGGACCAGTCGGTCGTGAATGGCCCGTAACTAGATTGACATATTAATAATATCTGGGGTTTTACGTCCCAAAACCACGATATGATTATGAGAGACGCCGTAGTGGAGGGCTCCGGAAATTTTGACCATCTGGTGTTCTTTAACGTGCACTGACATCGCACAGTACACGAGCCTCTACCATTTCGCCTCCATCGAAATGCGACCGCCGCGGCCGGGATCGAACCCGCGACCCTTGGGTCAGCAGCCGAGCACCGTAACCGCTACACCACCGCGGCGGACTAGATTGACATATTACCGAGCGGGAATAATCGTCACAGTCTACCAGCCCTATTGAGCTGCGTGACTGCACAAGCCACGTTCGTCCATGAAATTCAGTCCCTCCAGTAAATCAGCTTTCCCTTTCGCTAATCTGACGGGAATCGGCGCGTTCATCATGACGTGGCTGACGGCGCACAAACTGCGTCTTGCAACTCCCATAGCAACAGACATGCCGATAGCGTCATCACAGCGTGCGTCTTGATTCCGGCTTCTGCGAGTGTATCCGAAGGCCTGATAACAGTGCGAGCAAAGTTCCCTGCGGACTTCTGCGATTGCTGCCATTACTGGCACGAATAGTTTCGCCGTGTCTGCTTCCCTAACGTTTGCGCTGATTGAGGATGCGGTAAGTGCAACTGCCTGTCTGCCTTTTCTGTTATCAGATTACGCACACTGTAGCGGTGGCTGGCGCTGCACGGGCATGCTGGGAGCCGAATGCCCCTTTATTCCTACTGTCAGCAGCAGATGTGCATGTCGCCGCTCCAGCAGTTCGAAGACCGATCGAAGAGCCGGTGGGGGGGGCACATTCTTAGAGGCCAGCGTCTGGCGCAGTCAGCAACGTAGGATGCTGAAGAGCGAGCAATAAATCAGGTAGCATACTGGGTGCATCGGACGTCTAAAGGTAGAGACCAATGCGGCGTCCTTATTTGTTACCAGTGAAATCTCAATGTCATGCCTGTTGCCTAATGGAAAAGTCTTAAACGTCAATGCACGTTTTTCTTTGTGTATAAGTTCGCAATTAGTTCTTTGTGCAAGACATGGCGGCGTTACTAATGTAAACGCTTTCTCGTTCTTTATATTATGCAAGATCTCAATGAAATTAGCATATACCACTTATTTTCAGGTCACATGATGGCCGTGTGCGCTTTGGAAATAGCTTCATCTATTTCGAGATACATGATTGCTTGCTTACAGAGTTGTGCTTGAGAGGCTCAGTCAAACGAGATTTATTTCATTTGTTAACCGTGAATATACTCTCAGCGAAGAACATCTTATTCTGTGTGTGTGCATCCTGCATTAGCGTTTCATTCAGTCGCATTTTGTTGAAGACATTTATCGACTACTGTATCATTATTATGTTTTCTTCGTGTTTAATTGTGTGCTTACCATGTAAGCTTTGAGCTCCTTATTCATAGCTCAAACAGTGACGTATAGAACTTAATCACGTCATAACCACTCCCAATTGTTAGTGACATGCTTATCTGTGTTGTTTATGTGACATCTTTATCTCCGTCATCATTTTAATATTACTGTATAACAATTTATTGCTTTTGTATCTGTCCCACTTTGTTATTTTAACTTGTGTGTGTCCTTCCTAATAGAAAGGCCTTGCGGACACACAGTAAGTCTGTAACGAGTAAATAATCAACAATATTGCCACGCGCCCTTCTTTTTGCTATTTTTTATATAGCCGGCTCATTACACGTATAACCATTACCTTGCGTAAGCCGTGCCTGAATCTCTGGAAATACTGCCGATTATTTTAGAATCTTTCGTGCCCAACGCGAACAATAGAGCTTACGCTGTAACTTACCCGGCCACCGACGATAACGCCGGAATCTTCGATGCTACATGTAAAAATGCCGATATGCTTTACTGCCGATCAGATTACTCGAGGGCCACCGACTATTCTTGCCGCTATCAGTGTTGAGCGTGAATTACTTGTACAGTACTCACTGATTGAAAAAGGACTGTTTAGGGATAATTAGAGCACATACTTTCGTTTCCATCGTCTTCAGTTCGTGTCATATCGGCGCAATTTCGACTCGAACTTGTAGTTCAGAGCAAACATTACCTTTAGAGACCAGATTCGTCGCGACATGAGGCAGTTATCTCGAGCTGGGGTGCATAGCAATCATTAAACTAAAAAAAAAATGATGCCTCGTTTAATTCGTGAGTACTCCCGTTGACTCTTCATTTTCCGGGCACAAGTTATCCCCCCCAATAAAAGCGTTCGGTATTTCCCAGTCTCGCTGCAGCCTTCTTCGCCCTCACGATTACCTAACAGTATACATAAGGCTGTTCTTCACGTAACGTGTTGTCTGAATGTTTGGCGTCAACAAGCTATCGTATACGAATGAAATATATGCAGATTGTACTAGCTGAGCGCAAAGTGCACTATAGTCGGTGACAGCCCAAGAATAAATACAGGCTCCGCCCACGAGGCCGCATTGCCCTTATTTTTCATGCTTCCGCCATGTTGCTACTTCACGCTGCGGAAACGACGGAACGCGATAAAGATTTGCAAAACACTCCGAGCTGCTGCCGCTTCGGTGCACGTCAAACACGGCACAATCACAAACTTCAACGGCACCGAATGACGACCGACGAGGATGATGCTGTGTACGTGTGGATAACAGTTGAATTTTTTATTCGTTCATCCTAGCCATTACGTCATAGCAGCTCTGGACACGCCTAACACAAATGGATAGTGTCACACGGTACTCTTTATTCTTAGCTTGCCACCGACTATAGATATGATTGCATCGAGTTCCTGATGGCATTTATTTCAACCGTAGATAAAAAAATATACGAAATCGCTGTACGGCTCGCGTTGCAGAAATACGGCGCAGTCTTGACGTGCTTCCATACATTAAAACATTGCGTTAAAAAAAAATACACACCAGGCCTGCGCGGAAAGCGCAGCACAGTCACAGCGAAAGCTGGAAGAGCGGCATTGTTAGAGCCCGTTGTAAACTCTCTTGGGGCTACTAATACTACAACACTTGCAAGGCACCCACAACGCCATCAATCATAGCACAAGGAAGTATAAGGTTTGGGATAGGTCGAAGTGTAGCACTTGTTCAGGCACTAAGGAACGAAAGCATCGCTTTTCGTGCAGCTGTCGTAGAAGATTGGAAAAAGGCGGGCATCTCCTTGAGCACGTGTTTGCGCTTCCCTTCCGCGCCTCAGCGAAACTTCGTGTTGACAGAATCAGTAGCACCATTGCTATTACTGGAAGGAACTCTCTTTGTTTGTGCTTGCAGCAAGGCAAAAACACTACCACACTGTTTCCCACAAGATAAGCTAGGCTCACCGCAAGATTTCCACGGTGACAGCACGTATAACACGTTGGTGTTATAAAATTCATGCCACTCAGTGACCCGCAAATTCATTGCTGCTTTTTCGCAACTTACATAGGAAGTCGTCTATGGGGTTGACGTTAATACTAAAGCCAGCTAGCTGAAAATACAACGCTGTTTCTCCCTCCTTGGTGGCAGTTGTGCGAAGCCGAAGATACTTTTCACAATTATCGTCGAAGGTGATTCTTATAATGCATAGAATGGATGACTGCATATAAATTTGCTGTTTATGCGAAGCCGGTAAAACAGTGTATAATCCAGAGACAAATTTTTATGCGCTGTGGTGGCCGCATGGAAGCGACGTACATAATCATTGCCGAGGCTCCTGGCAAAGCAGCACATCGTGAACAGCATTGCGTGTACAGAGACTTAGATAGACATCATTACATCAGTCTCCATGCCGAGGACAGTGGAAGAGAGAGAAGATAGTATATAACCTATTCCGGGTGCACATGCCTGCACGATACGGCATTCACAGATGCCGTGTAACTTGCTTCAGACAGCCCGTACGGGCGGCCGCACACCATTGCGCGGCAGTCATGCAGGCGAGCCGGAACGACCGCTGCGAGTCTGCCGCACACAAAGGTCTCCTTCCAGCTGAGTCCGAGATCCTGTTCCTGCAACCAAAGGAATGTCGTCAAGCGCAACGTCTCTAGAATAAAAACGTTGGTCGAGTGTGCACGGGCGACACAATGTCGGGGGTAACACGGAAGCGACGTCCGTCGTGCTCACTGGAGGAGATAGGCGCGCCGAATCCGCCCCAGCCAATACACCGTGCGACCAGACAGGCAGAGTCTTCCGAGTGGGTACGGCTTAAAGAAGAGAGGAATTGCAGAAGCGAAGCGTGTATTAGAATTGTTGTGGCATGTATATTTTCTACTGAAGGTTTAGGCTTGGTCATCGAATTTGATCTGGCTCATTTTGTAGATTGATTTGATCTCCATCCAGGTCTTTCTTTTTTTCTTCATTTTATCTCCGAGCTGTTTTGTTCAAACTACATGTTAAACTGTTTTACAATTGCAGTGCATCATTTGACTTTGAAGGAATCACCAGTATATAAGGAAATCATTACTACTTAGTGCACTTGAGTCGGATAATCTGTGGGATATTCATAGTCAAAGGAATGATGAACGAATGAGGTGGCCGTATTGCGAAGGTTAAGTTTTTTTCTCCCAACAATTTCTCCCAACAACAACTTCCATTGTAGTCGAATGCTGATGATCGGGGTTTGTCATAGATAAATTATAGGTACATCAAAAGGTTTTGAGTCTAACTTATGTTCAGAGTCTAATTCAAGGATGCATCCGTCAAAGCAAAGTGCATTCTCAAAGGACTTTCAAAACAAGCGGTGTGTCAGTGTATTTTGAATTAGAAATATTCGTGAAAACAATCGTACACCTCACCACACACACGCACACACGCACGCACGAACGCACGCACGAACGCACGCACGCACGCACGCACGCAAGCACACACACACACACACACACACACACACACACACACACACACACACACACACACACACACACACACACACACACACACACACACGCACGCACGCACGCACGCACGCACGCGCACACACACACACACACACACACACACACACACACACACACACACACACACACACACACACGCACGCACACACACACACACACACACGCACGCACACACACACACACACACACACACACACACACACACACACACACACACACACACACACACACACACACACACACACACACACATACACACATACACACACACATACACACACACACACACACGCACGCACGCACGCACGCACGCGCGCCCGCCCGTCACAGTTCCGACAGTATTATACGTTTTACGGTTGTCTGTTTTAGCAGTGCCTTTGGTGCCTTCATTTTCGAAGACTTTTCAGTACACCATTCGAGGGTAGTTGCTGGAGACATCGGTCTGTGTTCAAGGCGAGCTACATCGATTGCAAGTGATCGTCTCTGCACAGCGTGGCGAGTAGTCGCGGAAGATGTGCTGCCATGTCTCCTCGATACCACACACGTCACGAAGGTAGTTGCGTATACAAAGAGAGAGGAGAGGCACGGAATCAAACCGGCGTACTTAGAATACCAGATCCACAGCCACTGAGCCGCCACGGCGCATGCGTTAGGAAATGTCTTGAGATCACCCTACACCTATGAGAAGCCTCTGTAGCATCAATGCATATCTTTCACAATAAAATTGTATCACAAAGGTTTATTTTACGCCTATCGAAATTTCAGACGCCTGCTGCGTCACCATTGCACACTAACTTTCTCGTGCGCAATGGAGATGTCGTTGCTGGGACTGTGCAGCTATCCAAATACACTACCGTACAGAGGGTCTGTAGTTTCTCTTTGAACCAACGAAACAGGCAACGAGAAAGCGCGACATTCGTGACTTCATGCATGGTTGACGCTTCTCCAACGCGGACTCTATAAAAGGGGCGGAAGCAAAGCTTTCGAAAGCCTCCCGAGAATCGTGAAATGTGGTGAGTAAACAAAACTTCATTTGCACCTGCCGCGGTCTTTCTATATGCCTGCACATATTTCTCCAGCAGCGGGCTCACTTGACAGTTGAGCAAAACATATTGACATCGTGATGCGGAAATATGAATCCTACACAAGAGGGTGTAATAGGAAGGAAGGGAGGAGGAACGGGTTTGGAGCACGTCAAGCTTCGACTTTGTGATGAAAGGTAGGCAAGCAAGGTACGAACACAAAAGAAGAGATCGAGAGAACACAAATGCAGTGTATTGCATCGATTTCTGCATCCCAACCTTTTATCATGAAGCGGCACCAACTAGCTAACTTCCTGTCGTTCTAAGAAAATAGGAATTCGACATCGTATTGCAATCGCTAGAACTTTTCCTGGGTCTATGAGTTTTCCTGTAGGGCGTGCATTTTACGCCCACGTCTATGCTAACCCTGTCATGCTAACCCATTCTATGCTAACCCATTGATAATATGGGCAGACCATCGCGCTATCCGTTGGCCTAGCGCGAAAAGCATGAAAAGGCATTAGCATACCGATAAGGGCATCGCAACAAAATACCTGCCCAGCTCATGATTGGAGCTCCCTGTGGTTAAGCGGAAAATGTCTACTCTTCAGCATGTTCTAGACGTTGGGCTATCAATCATGAGTCAATGCTTTTTCCCCAGGCTATTGAACGTTATCCTTCTCCTTTTGCGAAGTAATGCTATACATTCTGGGCTTAGCTTCTCGATCATCTGTTGCAACTGATTGTCGCCGCTGCTGAACAATGCCATCTGATTTTAACTCGTGAGAGCTTAAGGTTAAGTTGAAGTGTAAAGCTCCGAAGCCTTTTTAGTTGTTTAATCCGCTCCACATTCATTTAAATGGGCTGTTATTCCATCCTCATTCGCCGATTTTCTCTCAGTCATACATTAAAATGCCCGTCTAACCTCGTCAGTGAATTACATATGGACTTTCAGCAACCTCGTCGTCCCTACTTCCAATAAAGGTTGCATGGCTCTTCTGAATGTTGTACATACCAGTAATAATGCCCATTGCTGCTTTTACTGTACTATTCAATTTCCTGATAACACTATCCTACTTAATCTCCCGGTACACATATTGAACTTTGCTGCACAAGGTTACGTGTGCCAAGAGTTCAAGAGACCTACATCTTACAAATTATTTTTTTTTTCAATCTTACGTTATAACCACGCATGTCACTCACCGAAGGATTGAAAGGATATAAAACTAACATGAGGCGCAACAGCACCAAAAGATAAAACTCAAGGCGAGATATCCAGGACATGGGGCGTTCAAAGACGAGGAAAATGCACAACCTCTTTCGTGCTGTCGCACAACACTCGCATTCACTGACTTCAAGACAAATATTTTCTTTCTGGCCTTTCTTTCAGGCATGCAGCCTCCTTTTTTTTTCCTTAGCACGCCAGTTTTCTTTTTTTTTGTTTTTTTTTTTCTGTCACCTAAGTGAACAGACAGGACTTCATTTCTTCTAAAACCCACCCAAGAACTTGTCTCTTTTGCTGCAGCTGCGACAAAGATTCGCTCGTTTCTGCGAAGCCGGGAGGGGCTGTTTTTTTTTATAGAAAATGCCGTTGCAATGACACAAGAACTCCGAAAACAAAGCCCACCAGGGAATGCAAAGACTTTGAAGTGTCACTATTTTAAAAGAAGCTGGAACTCCGTGCGGTGGAGAAGCGAGTCACAATGACAGGTCGGGATGAAGATGGCCACCGCACAGCGGGTCTTCGAAAGCAGCAGCGCTGTCATGAAAATGTATATCCTTCTTTTTTTTGTCGTTGTTCTCGGTGTAAACTGACGTGCAGTCTATAGAACGGACCACCAATTTCGCTAGGATACTGTGTGTCGTGTCTCAGGAGATCCTTAGTTATTTACTTCTGTTGTTGCTGCTGTCGTAGTGGCAACTTCATTTTCCAGAGATTATAATGCGATACAGTCTTTTCTGTTTGTGAATGTAGAAAAACACACGTCTGGCAATGACTCCACGCGACTTCCTAAATTTGGTGCTGCAGACATGCCTCCGTCGACTTTTCTATTGAGAATTTGCCATCGTGCGTTTTCTTTTTAAAGCACTGATCAGAGCTGCCATCCTTTGGTAGAGAGAAAGGGTTGGAGAAAGGAAAGGAGGAAGAGAATTTAGTGAGAGAAGGAAGGAAAATCATATAACAGCAAAAGCATTCTCTTAGAAACCTTGCACGTGGCCTCAGAAGAGAGGGTAGGTATAAAGTCTGTAGTCGTGGTTTGTGAACCGGCTTGTAAGAAAGAAAAAAAAAAAACTGAGCGCGCGAAGAAGAAAAACAAGACAAGTCTTATTTATCGACAAAGAAATGTGTTTTCCCTAAGGCGTGGCGCAGTTTCTTGCAATCTGACGATAGACGGACGCTGTCGCGGCGTCTTTTGAGCGACGTTTTGACAACAGAACATCAAGATTTTCTCTTTTTTTATGTGAATTTGGCGCAATCCAATTGTTTGGGTGCCTATTTCCAGCGTGCGCATAGCGTAGGCAGCGTGGATTTTTAAACTGACATTTTTACATATGAAAATTAACGACACGAGTTTTAAAAAATATGTCATTCTCCCGTTTTTTTTTAGCATGAAGCTCCACAGAAAAGTCATACCTGTTGTTTAAAAAAAAGACAGCTTGATCCCATGTCCAAATTCCGAGCAAGGAGGAAAATTTTGTCAGTTTGGATAAATTCTTTCTGGAAAACATAGCACAACGCTACGAGAAAACAGTTTGCAAAAAAAAAAGGGCGGAATATATTTTTTCAACAGCTAAGCTGTTCTAGCCTGGCGTAAAATATCTGTCGTGGCCCAAAACTATCATCAACATGAACCGGCACGCCCTCTGCTCATCCCTGTCTTTTTTTTTTTATTCACATACCCTAAAGGCTCTTGACGGGTATTACATAGGGGGAGTTACAGTAAAAGAGGGGGGGGGGGGGGAATGAGGTTACAGTATCTCTTCGTCCTCTTCTGCTTCGCTCCCAGAACACGTGCGCGATTCGTCCAGCGTATAGCGAGGGTATGACAGAGAGAAGGAAAAACAGAGAGAAATAAAGAGAAAGAGAGAAAATCTTGAAAAAAAAATCCTCACGAGGTGGCGGGATTCGAAGCCGCGTAACCATGCTCCAAAGGTGAGCGTGTTAACCGCTCGGCTCACGCTGACAGCAGACAGCATAACATTGTATAGTATTGTATGAGAAGAGGGTAGAAAAGGGAAGTGAAAGTGATTGGGGGGGGGGGGGGGGGGAGAAGGTGCGAGAGTAAAGCATTGAATGTAAAGAGTGAGCAAGAGAGAAGTAGGGAGAGCGAAATGCAGAAAGAGATAGAATCAAGGTAAGAGAAAGAAAGTAGAGAGAAAGGAAGATATAGAAATAAACAGAGACAAGAAAGACAGAAAGACAAGGAGAAGAGAGAAGAGAAAGAGAGGGAGAAAGAAAGAGAAAGATAAAGAGAAAGATAAAGAGAAACAAAGAAGGCCACCCAGCTCCGTACTTTTTTCACGCTTGGCGCCACTTGTGCGAAGCTGCCCAACAGCTCCACTGTCTCTATAACACTGCGCCCCCCAGTGAAAGCTGCGCTGATCTTTTTCATTTTCCTTTCAGTAACCTTCCTGAACAATGCGGGCTTCCTAAGCACTGATCGACAGTTGAAGGAAAATTTTTGTTGTAGTGTTTATTTCGCCGTAGCCCTTAATAGGGGCCTGAAGAAATTTGTTAACTGTTAACGCTAGGCATATTCACGTGACACCAAGCAAAAACCAATGAGCGTGGCCATGCCACTGACGGTTACGTTTACCGTTCCTTTTTCTTTTTTTTCCTACGCAGAACGTACAAAAGTGTGCTTTCTCGTACAGCTTCCTCTGTCAGCGTGCAAAGGCTATATAATCCTCTTCACCGGTGCTAGCATTCTAGGTAACATGTCCCGGAGCTCAATTTTTGTGCTGTCATCAGAGAGCCTGCAAAAGCGCAGCCCTGATGTCTTTAACTTTTTGTTCACCTAACTGAAAATGCATCAAAGATAATGCCTGCGGCCACCAATTGATAACCAAATTTCAGTGCGCAACCTCAATGAACACGTCCACCTCCATCGTTTCCCCACATCGTGATAGATAGCTCGTACGAATCACGCGAATCCGACTTTTTGAAGACACACTTTCCAGGTGTTTCAAAGTACATTATTCAACAAAGGGTTACCATGCATACTTTCGCGAATTGCCCGGACACTATAGATAAAAACTTGTAAACACTAAAAGGGCGCCAGGACTGGAGCGAATAAAACTTCGGTTTTAATTCCCCTAATTCACCGAACATTCTGGCAGCGAATGGTCAGGACAGATATCTGTCCTCGAACTCTGGAGAAGCTTTTTCTTAGTTTTTTTTTCCCCATGGAGCTGTGTGGTTCGTTAGATGTAGGAGTTCCGGCTTGACACATGCGTCGGGTTCAGTCACTCACGTGGGAATGGCAGATGCACTTACCCCGCCACCGACTGGCTTGTTTAAAAATAGCACCAGCCATTCCGATCGACACCAACAGCACTCTTCTTTCGCTAAATGTTCTCGCCACCCTACTAAGCTTTCGCTAATGGTCTCATGCCTTCTGCATTATAGCCATTTCCGTACAACTCGTGAATCAGTGCGATATCTTCTTTTTTTTCGAACACGCGTCTCTAATCTTTCTCAAAGCTTAGAGTTGCGGGTCGATGCACGAACTCTATAATGACGGAGAAGCGGAGCACTGTATGTGGCACTGTTGGTGCTGCATTGGATAGAGGCGAAGATCATTTGTCAAACCGGAGATTTATTTTTTGGACTGAAGAGAGCAAGATGTTTCTCGGGCACTGTGTGCGTGAACAGAGCGAAGGCACATCACGCGCGTACAGTTTTCAAGTCTTGTGAAGCTTGTAAATAAGGTTCTTTATTCTCTCTCGATAAACACGAAATATAAGAGATTAAAAGACACTGTTTACATTAGTGTTAGAACTAGAAATATTTTAATTTGCTCCACGAAGTTATAAAAAAAAACAAAAAAGAAAACATGGTTGATCCCTCCGTCATAGGAATCGGTATAACACGAAAGTAAAACGTGTTTATCACAAAATTAGTTCAACTTTTTGCTGTAAAATGATGTAAGAGAGTTTGTACAATGTCTTTTGGTGTCTCCATCCCGACGACTAACGTCCATGATCAAATAAACAAACCATTGTGGTAGCTGTAGTAGTTAACTGTGAAAGCGGAATCAGAGAAAGCGGTGCGACAGCCAAAAGAGCGTCACTGATTAGACGGAGAACTTGGGCCAAGGTCACTTGCTGTCGGCATGTTAGAGAGTTACCAGTGCCCGTGCAGAGATCACCACTGCCCGTCAAGAGGGAAACGCAACGCACGTCGGGTCTCACCTGAAGGCCGGCCGTGATTTTTCTCGGGACGAACGCGTAAGCAGGAAAGACGTTGTTACAGCCAGGCGAGGCAGGCACACGTCGCAGAGCTATTTTTTGTGTGAATGAACGCTATGAGCGAGGCCCACACACGGGCTAAGGTCGCCACCTGGCGTTGTGTTAAGGCATCAACAAAATTGCACTTATCCCATTGGAAACGCGCCGAATGGGACGATAAAACTTGCTGCTCGGCGAGTTGGTTCATACTTGGAAGGAAAAAATATTGATGCGCATACACAAAAAACAGGCACGGACTCAGGAAACATGGACTAGCGCAATGGGGCGGACGCGTACCGACGCGTTGAAGGAGCTAAGTCGCACGTCAGGGTCTTGATGCATCACTTCACTTTACCGCTCCCAGAGGGTGACACCACCCCGCCGACTAAAAGCTCTGCGAAAGGACAGTGATAGATAATAAAGGCGCGTTTATAAAGCCTTCAGAGTGTGTGACCATGGCGCAGTGCCCAGTATCTGTGATCGTGTGAGAGGTCGTGGGTTCGACTCTCATTGACGGAACTTTTTTTCTTTGCCATCTGACTGTGTGCATGTTCGACGTCGTTTCCGTGACGGAATACGTCACTGAAGTCTTGCTGGACCCCGGCATAAAACACTCTCGTGTTAAAACAATCAAGTAATGAAATATTCACGCAAGAACAATGTCTATTTACAAAAGCAATGTCCACTTGTCAGCAACAACGTTAACATAAAAAAAACTGAAGAAACGTTCGCGCTTTGCAGAAGAGTTCGTCTTACAGTATGTTATAGAAGGTAATCACACAACAATCACTGGGAACTTGCTCGCACTTTAAACACCGTTCTCATGAAACACGAGAAGCAACGCGAAACATGTGACCAGAAGTATCTCAACGTGAACGATAATTGGTAGTGTGAACAGTATTATTCTGATATTCCTGACTCTTCTAAAAACGCGTGCAGCGATGTTTTGAAGAGTATCTGTGGACCATGGTCCCTAAACTTTTGCTAGTGATATAGCGGCTGTCTATCCAACCTATTTAATTTTTCTAAATTTTTTTTTACCGGGGAACAGGATAATTTTTACATTGTAGAAAAAAGGTGTTCCATGTCTTCTTCTGCCTCTTCACATGCGCGTGTAGCACAGTTAGTTTTTCTTATCCTACATAGGAAGGTCTTAGTGTAGGCATTGCATAGATTCAGTCTAAGAATTATTGTTTCTTCATTTTTCCCTTTCCATAGTTTATTTTCTGTGAGAACTAAACATACACTTAAAAGCGCGGAAAGCTTTTTTTCTTCCTTTTATTTTACTTTTAGACGTAGAGGAGAAAACAGATTAGACAGGGTGAACGCACGCGATTCACAAGATTCCAGCAATCGAGTTCCTTGCTGGTAAAAACGAAATATTTAAGAAAAAAAGTATAGTATAGTGACTGTAGTCTTGGCGGCAAAGAGGGAATAAAAGGAGGGTTTTATTTTTGAAGAACCTTCTTTGAAGTCTGAGAACGCAAAAATCCTTAACCCTCCAGGCAAGCTATCCCGCAAATCACCACAAAAGAGGGATTAAAAGTGCTCCTCTTTAAATAGACCCGAAACTTTCTCGCGCGGCTCAAAATTTGGACGAGCTTTAGAAAACCCTTTCTCCAACCAAATCCTTGAACCTTTAATCTTCTACTCGAAGCTTTGAATGGGAGCTCGACTTCGGTACTTTCTTTAGCGCATCCATCCCAGACATCTCAAAGGATTGAAATTGAAGCGGCAAGCTGAAAAGGCGACCCACTTCTTTTGCTTCTGTCTTGTTTAGGCTATTATAATCCTGATGACGCATCCTACGGAAGAGAAAAAATCAATTAAAAAGACGAAAGACATGAAAGGTTTCACATAGGACGTAGAGAGGGGGAAAATTAAAGTCAGAAATTCGGCGTTTTCATAGATATGGAACTATATTAACTTTCACATACACTCCAAGGCATTTTTAGTCGCACAAGCACCGAGTGGCAGTAATATTTCTCTTTTAGGGCACATCCAGTTGAAGACTTACTTCTGATTTTAAGTCCCAGGAAGCGAACGGGCAAAAGCACTAGCTCGGGAACTATAGCGAACCGACCTGCAGACGACGCCTCGTGTGAAATGTTTGCTATTGAATTCCACATTTACGCCGCCAAAGCCGTTCCATTTCCACGAAGAAGGCTTCGTTATACGACGTTGGTAATCCATATAGTTAAAGCACCTGGACATTGGTAACTGGTTCAATAACTTTTCGCACGGATGGCTGAATTACCTGACTCTGTAAGGGACGTTAGGTCGTGAAGCGAAGAAGTAAGTTACACCTGAGATCATCGCGCCTTTTTAAAGGAAGAAAACGCGGATACGTTCGCCTACACCGGAACCACGAGGACGTGCCCGGATTTTTCAGCGAAGGTTTCGCCCTGGTCGCGCGGGAATCAAAGGATGAAAAACCGACGTTTATTGTAGTGTATGCCGTTTGTTATTACCGCCGGTTCACTCTACGCTGAACGTGCCGTGAGTACGAATGGAGGAAGTGGCGACGTGCGTTGTGAATGCACTCAGCTCGAAAAAAAACCCCGAGCTCTTGGGAACACGACTCCAAAAACTCGTTTTCAGCGTTCAGGCTGCTATTCTTCGACGAATTCTGACTTACATTGTTCAAGCTATCTGGCCTGAGTGTTTGTTTGCTCATGCCGCTTGCTATGTGGCTTTCTTCGTATGCGTCGTATGAAACTGCTTTTATTTTATTGCGATAGCAATTATATGGACACTTGCGGCTGGTTTTCGCCGTCGGCGTCGGCGTCGGCGTCATTTGCCGTATATGTATATGTATATATATAATCGGCCCCGCCCGTGGTTCGTGAGCGTGAAAAGAAAGACGCGAGGGGGGGGGGTCCCTCGAGCGACCTTCGATTTTACGAGTGGGGGGCGCGCGCGTTATCTCCCCTTCTCGGCGGCCGACAGCGGGCGGGGGGGGGGGGGGGGGGGGCGACGTTCGATTTTACGAGCGCGGGCGCGGGCGCGCGCGTTATCTCCCCTTCTCGGCGGCCGGAAGCGGGGGGGCCGGTGTACCCTTCTACGTGCTGCGCTCTCAACGCGAAGAGAATTCTCTTAAACAAGCGTTTTCTAGAGTTGCGTGAGATCGGATCCAAAAAGAGTTAGCTGCCAGCCTCACTTCGTATAACATTACAATTTTTTGCTATCGCATTCATTGCTTCACCCTTGCGGTGAAACTGTGACTTTTTAGTCTATGTTTTCATCTTGTACTACTCGTCATGTATAATACATAGTCGAGCGGAGTTACGCTTGGTTAACGTTGTCGCTTCTAGTCCACATTCCTTTCGACCTAGCGCAGCAAACTGCGGGCATGGTTTAGTGCGAATGTCAGCTCGCTGATATATGTTCCACAGCTTTCCTAATATAGCGTATGATTGTGCACACATAAGCGATTCGTAAGAGGGCTTGTGCGCATACGTGAACGAGCAAACATAAAAACAGACCTACAAACAAAGAAACAAGCTCCTAGTGTGCATTTGGCGCTGACTTGACAACGGAAGCATTCGCGCCTTATCAGCGAAAATTCTTGCGGCAGAAATTCTTCCGACACGGTCGCGCCGTTTAAACACGCAGTCGTAGTTCTTCCTGACTCTTATCTATTCGGTACGAAAGTAATCTGCAATAAAATATTATGTTCCATCCGGAATATCGCCCTTAAGGTCCAGCCATATATGAACGATGAGCTCTCAAGTTCTTCACGCTGGTTCATTTTGTCATCGCCTTCACTCCAGCTTATTGGCACACTACCTCCTCTACACAGAGTCTCCTATCCTTTTTTCTGAAGAGTTACGAAGACGAAAAAATAATGCGAACAGCCTTGTTAGATAGCAGTATGCTGTATCTCCAAATATTGCTGCGAGCTTCGGCTTTTAAAAAATTCTTAACTACGAAAGAACAAAAAAAAAAAAACAGGCCTGAATATCTAATTGGGCAAGAAGTGATAAGCAGGGACAACTTTCTCAGCGGGGCAAAGACGCTAACGGTGAAAAAGAAAAAAAAAGTGATTTTCTTCAGGAACGCGTTATTTATTAATACTTCAAAGCAGTTCCCAAGCAACCGGAAAACAGCTTTTCGTGGTCATGCGAAGAGAAATATAATGCAGAGTTGCGAGCGCACATTCACCATTGTGGTGTCTCGCAAGGTGCTTCCCACCAAAAGAATTCAAAGGGAAAGCAGGACAGTGACGAAGCACTTCCTTGGTCACTAACATTTGCCTTTCTTCACAGCCATCTTCCTGTCTGCTGCGCTTGCTCAGGATCATCCTTATGGGCCACGCAATTTTTCAGAGCAGGTCCGCCTTAATTTCACCGACGAATGGCCGCATGGAAGGACCAGAGTAACAAGAGCCAAGAAAAAAGAACGGTTCGCGTGTTTCCGCTCCTTCGCCGCAGGGCTCTTCCCTTTGAGACATGGGAGGCACACAGGCATGCGACTTATTATCCATCTTCCTAAAAGCATGCAACGCGCTCGAAGCTGTAAGAACCATCAGCTGACGGCGTAGCAACAGGTACGTAACTAACGAAGCTGCAGGGTAAGTGTGAGATTTAAATACCTTGTTCATTATACAGCAATGCGTAGGTGCACGTACGTTATCTCTTTTTTGTATTTGGTGTGTTTGCGTTGTCTCTCAAATGGGTTTTATAGCGGTGTTTCTTCGAGTTTTAATAACATGCCTACCTGCTGTTGTTTCGATAGAAAGAGTGACAGTATTGAAAATAAATAAGCAAATACAGTTTTGACTCACAGCGCTACTGCCTGGCCACGAGCTTCCTCTGAACAACGATGGAGCGCTCGACACTGTTCCACCGAACAACACTTAGCAACGTTGCGTATTGCGTCGTATTGTGGACACAGAGTGCACATTCCAGGAATGTAAGCCCGTTGAAATGAAACACCTGATCAAACAAGGGCGTACAGAGCTTAAATATTGAGGCTTGGCCGATGAAGCGAGGGAAAAAAAAACAGTTCAGCAGGTAGGAAAGACGGGCGGAGCAAACAGCCACGAGGCGGATATCGCAATCTTCAAGTTGATTGTTTTCAGCTGAAGTTCTATGAGCGGACTTCAACGAAATGAAAAAGTAGAAATAGCCTATTGGCGTTTGTACAAGGAGCGGCTGATAAACATAGAAAGAGGAAGGTAGAGGAAAGACAGAGAAGTTAACCAGGGACATCCAGTTGGCAACCCTGTACTTAGGAAGAAAGAGTGTTATATGAAAGGGAATGAAAGAAGAGAAGAGTATATGAACGCGTCACAAAGTCAGCATGGCTCTGGCAGTGTGCCACTAACACACAGAAATATTATGAGTGAGCTGTAGCAATGTGTGGTTCATTCCGGTATGCCTAATAACAAAACCAAAGAGCAAAAAAAAAAAAACGCCGCAACGCCTTTGCAGCGACTCGTGCCGAGGAGGACTACACGGCTCCTAGTCCCCCCCCCCCCCCTCACCCCTGGCTGTGGGCTTGGTCGCAATGTTCACAAATATGTCCATGATTTCCTTTACTCAGCAACTATATCACCCCCGCCAAACCAATGTCCACCAGACATCATCGTGAGTTGAACATGTCTCCTTTTAATCAGCGAACAAATTCGTCTAAATACAGTTTTTTTGTCCGCAGTATTGAAATATGGAATGCTTTGCCCGGCCATGTTAAATCTTTACCACGTGATGAATTCATTATGTACATTAATAATCATTGACCTTCATGCTCTGTACATTTTGTGTTGTATTGCAATTTTTGTATTATGCCTCCACTCCTGCGATATAGCCTTTCAAAGCTGCAGTACGTTGAAATAAATAAAAAAAATCTTGCGATACAGTGTCGAATCATGCTTACTAAACAGGGCTATTGCACGTTGCATTGAACGAGGTTGATGCCCTCGTGAATTGATACGCCTGCAAAGTTTTTATCAAACATCTTCCAGGTAACTAGTCCAATTAATGAACAGCCAAATCATGCAAGCCAACGCATGTCTTTGTCGAGAGGCGCTATCTTATTGTTCCGAAGAACCTGGCAAGAATATTTCTCGGCAAATAGTCATAATAAGCAACGAACGTTACTCCCAAAACTGCCGCACGTGGTAAACAAAAGCTTTAAGAAAGACCAAACACGTTGGTAACTCACAAGAGAGAGAGCAAGAGATAGCTAACAACCTTAGCTGGCGTAGAAGAGGGTCGTTCTGCGAAAGGAAACTTTACCACGGACGCCGGCTGTCATGAGAGACGCCTTGGGTGAACGCGGTTCCTGATTAGCATTTTGATGGCACCCAACCAAGCATCGCGGTGCCCTGGTAGGCCGTGCATGGTAAATGCCTAGGCCCCGCAACTACTCTGCATGTGGCTGGGAGAAAATGCATTGAGGTTCCTCGGGCTGCGTAAAAGAAATGACTAGGTTCCAGCCGCGGCCGTCTCCTCGAAATGAGCTGAGCGTCTTCTGATGTTTCAGGGAAATCTCCATTACTTTCTTTTTCTCCTGGTGGCACAGAATGTTTGGGAATACTGCTTTCGTGTAGCGTGTTTTCGCAGCTTAAGTTTTATGGAACGCCGCTTACTGTTACCGGTACTGTTTTTTGCATGTTTATAATTGTCTTTATACATGAATAAAATTCATGAATACATGAATGCTTCTCTTCGTCGCTGGTACACAAGTAAAAACGCGAAAACTTGAAAAATTCCAGAAAGGCAGTCGGAATATCACAAGTATGTGCGTACTTCCACGCCGGAGGAAAGCGGGGTATTGAAATAAGACCGAAAGACGAGCTAGTTGGTATATATACATCTTAAGAACCTTCGAGCTCGAATCAAGACATGGACAAAGAGGGAGGGACCGACCCCAGCGCTACTATCAACTGAAAGCTCTATTAGGAAAGAACAAACATATATACCCAGACCACATCACCCACTGCACGTGCGCACCGTCCCAAGTGCCATACCAGGCCCTATCACACCGTACCTACTGCTAACCCCTTTCCTTTAGGAGCGACACTTCTTTGCTGGGAATCCTTAATGACGGGTGACTGATACAAGATGACCCCCCCAGTGTGAGTGTGAAATGCCTCGACAAGGTCTCGTGTGGTGCGATCACGGTGCTTAAACAGGGTGCCGTGGGAACATGACATGGAGGTTATCTACCGTGTTCGTAAGCGAGGTCAATCAGGGTTGCGTACTAGCGAAACGTTGAACTCCGTGAAGAAAATGGAGATGTCTATGGGAGCCCCAATGTTTCCTCAGCCCTGCAGTCATGCTTCGTTGTGGAAAGAAAGATGAAAATTATCGAACGAGCTCAATCAAGGCTTATCTCCATTTGGGTAAAAAAAACAAAAAGACAAAAAATTCATAATACAGGGAGGAAGCAACCTCTCCTGCGGCTGCCTGTTTGTGTGACGCGCGCACGCGCACGCACGCACGCGCACACGTGCACACGCACACACACACACGCACACGCACACACACACACACTGCTTAGATACACAAAGGCCTTTGTTGACCTCCCTGGTAACTCTTAGGTATAGCGCAGGAGCACTTTTATAGTTGCTCTCGTGGATACCCACGTATAAGGCGATGTACGAGAACTCATGTTCAATCAGGGGTTTATCTCACTCAAACCGAATTCTGAGAACAACCTTACCTGGCACTCTCCTTTTGTGTGCTTCCTATTGTGTTGCTGAAGGCTCTGCGGGGTGACGTTACAAATTACTGAACGCAGCCACAAAAAAAAAAAAAAAAAAAAAAAAAAAAAAAAAAAAAAAAAAAAAAATTGAAGGACACTTTGTAGATTCCAAAGTGTGTTCGGCGAAAGCGTGTGGCCATTCCACTGAATATGTCATGTCTTTTTTTCTTTTACACTCTCAGTGGGATAAGACACAAACCGAATGGGTGCGTGTTTTCTTCTTTAGTTTTTTACCGCGAATCGCAGCGAGACGCGAGACTCATCTTCCTCCGTTCGCATGTGTGAGTATTTTCTCGCGCCTTGCGCATCGTGCAAACGCCATCCGCGTTCCAGCTCTTAAATTGACGGGCCCTTTGTAAATTCGAAAGTCTATTCCGTGAACGCCTGGGTCCATTGAGACGGCGTCGGTCAAAATGATTCCAAACTCTGGGCACAGCGACGCTACGCAAGCAAAGCGCGAGCCCTATAGAGTCCGACGCGACCGGCGTCCGTCTGCGCATCCCGGCGGCCACCTGGCTCCGTGCCAGAGCTCGGATGGACGGACAGACGGACGGACGGCCGCCGAGCGGAGGTCGGACAGACACCGGACGGACACCAGACGGACGTGAGCATGAGACATTAAAGGCTTTCGCCTTAAAGATTACACCATCTCCCGCTAAAGGTAACCATGTGTAGATGCGAAGCAGCGGGCGCTAACGCTTACACTGGAGGCGGCGTTGACGCTGGCGCTCATCGCAGCGTTGCACAGGAGAGAAACCTGGGGGGCGCAAAGCACGCAGTGATGGACCGGTGTTTCCTTACTGGAACATCCCAATCGCTGCTAATGGGCAATGAGAGACAGAAGACTCGGACTGGACACAGAGACCCGCAGTCCGCTTTTAGTTAACGCGCACGCTGCGAATTTTTTATCGTTCGACAACGCACAGAAGAAATCTCCCACCGGCACCACCTTGCAGGTCAAGATCCATTGCCATATATACGGGGTGGCCAGTGAACGGTTGTGCAGCGCGAGCAGTCGGTTTTTTCAATCAAGAAACTCGCTAGCAGACGCTACCTGCGTCGGCGTCGCGAGGCGAGAGAGGGGGTAGAGGGGGGGAGCGTAGAAGAGGGGAAGACGCGCATGCGCAGTGAGGGTGTGGCCTCCGCGGGGAGGGATGCCTAGAGGAGAGAGAGGTGGAGAGGAGGTTTATTTTTATTTTTTTATGGGTTGGCGCATGCGCAGTGGGGGTGTGGACGGACGGACGCCGGACGGACACCGGACGGACGTGAGCATGAGACATTAAAGGCTTTCGCCTTAAAAGAAAAAATAATACAACAAAGGAGATTCCAGATAGAATTGTCAATGTAAATATGCTTCGTGACTCTACTTGTGTTTGCGCAGTTACAAACGATCCCTCAACCTCTGCCCACTCGATCCTCGTGTTATATTCGTTTTTATTTTCTATCTGACATTTTCCCACTACCATTTCAAGTTTGAAGAATGTATCTTAGAATAGAACAAGCACCGACACTCTCAACGCCACGAATGCCTTGAAGACATTGTTCTGCACAAATGGTTTTGTTTGGCCTTACTGATTTACCAAAAGACACGTAGCATTTTTACGTTTCCAGATTGGTTCCTCTTTCGCTGATGTTTTGTATAAAGTGAAAAGGATAGAAAAACGCGTTCCTCACTGCCGAAAACATGGCATTTCTGAATGCCCGCTCTCTCCCCCCTGAAGCCCCAGGCACGTGCGCAATGCACACTCGTGCGCATACGTAAAATCACTATGGCTGGACGTTTACATTACGTATCATCCGGTGCATGCGTACGTTATTGAGCATATTTTCAATGCGATGAATTACGCGTTTTGCATATCTGAGCTGTCACGTAGCTTGCGAAATTCAACGTTTGGAACTCAGATATTGCTCTCTCAGCTGCACTTGATATCCACGCTCAGTCGTATGAGACAGCCTTGCAGAATCGGCTGTTACGCTTCGCCAAAAGGGAACGCATACGTCTTTCACAATGCGTTTAAGCAGGCTTGCGACAGGAGTCTCCAGTGGTCGAAAGGAAAAGAAAAGAAAAGAAATGAAAAGAAAGAAAGAAAAAGAAAGAAAGAAAAAGAAAGAAAGAAAGAAAGAAAGAAAGAAAGAAAGAAAGAAAGAAAGAAAGAAAGAAAGAAAGAAAGAAAGAAAGAAAGAAAGAAAGAAAGAAAGAAAGAAAGAAAGAAAGAAAGTGATAGCTTCCCCCTGACCTATCGACAGTAGAAAATATTCAGTTTTGAAGCTGATTTATAGTTTGACTGCGTATTCTTTCTGCACGCTATTCTATGCATGAAAGCTGAAAGCACCGTTGCATACTATGGATAGCCTATTTACCGATTGCTTTGGCAAACGCTCAGCGAAAGGCGCAGTATGATATCGCTTCTGTACCTCTTCGGGTTTCGACAGATATGCTATTGCGACGGAAACAGCACTCATGATTGCTCTCGACGATCGCTGTAAACTCATGTTCCTGAGAAAAAAGGCATCGCAGAACGTGCATTGCACTTTGGAGCCATTTGTATTAGCCGACTGTGTTTCAATAAACGTTATGTCAGAAATCTCAAGACGAGTGTTTTTAAAGGTCACCGAGTCGTGGGCCGTGAGATTATGCCTCTTGTTGGTGCAGCAATGCTTCGTCCTCCCTTCACTGCAGGCGCGGCGTCGTTGTGCATCAACACCGTCGTGTGAATCATACTTACGTGACGTCTGTCTCGGTGGCACAGTAGCTAAGGTGCTCGGCTGCTGACCCGAAGGCCGTGGGTTTGATTTCGGCTGTGGTGGTAACATTATGATGGAGACGACATGCTAGAGGATCATGTAATTTGCGATGTATGTGCACGTTACAAAACACCAGATGGTCAAAATTGCTGGAGCCCTCCACACCGGTGGGTCTAATAATCATATCCTGGTTTTGGCACGTAAAACACCAGATATTATTATTATTATTATTATTATTATTATTATTATTATTATTATTATTATTATTATTATCATTATTATTATTATTATTATTATTATTATTATTATTATTATTATTATTATTATTACTATTATTATTAATACTATTATTATTATGAACATTTACGTTTCGTGAACGTAGAATTATGGTGGCTGGAACGACTCGTAGCACTGGCATTTTTTTTCCCATTTACCGAGGTGCCTTTCTTCTAAAAATGTAGTAATTCTCTTGGCTAGATATCTTACTGCATGGAAACCAAGTTTCTGTCACTTATTGCAGAAAGAAAAATTCAAAGGCGCACCATACGAAAAGAACCTATGGAACACCCAGTAATTGGGTTGGAGCAAGACATATAACGACAATAACAGAAAGAACAAAGAAAGGGACAAACGGAAGAACATGAATGAAAAGTGTTTGTCAAAAGCCGAAAAGAGGCTTATAATCTCCGGCGTTTTAATACTGCACGTGATGTGGATGGGAAAAATGGCCAGCCGACGACTCTTGCCTTGAAGCGTAGTGTAGATATGACCTTGTTTTCGCTCTGTCAGTGTTCCCGCTCTTGTTTACTCAACAGGGCTTGTCATGGCGTCATACGGGATTAAGCAAACAGTTTCAGCACACAGCCAATTAATTCGAGATTAAAATCCGCTGCGGGGGCGACTCGGGAAATACGGATGGGATACGCGACATGGCTCCTTGTTGGCTCGAAGGCTGTTTCCACCGAAGAGCTCCTTTGTTTGGACAAATTGTGTTTTGTGAAGCGATAAGAAAATGGTTCCTTGGGAGTTTCGTCTTCTTTCTTTCATTTTTTTTCTTGTTTTTCAACCTTTTCCTGCTTTTTCTCTCGAGGATCGCGATCAAGCGCTGTGATATGACGCCAACCCTCAGCGGGGGTGGCGAGAGGCGCTATAATGAGGCTCTCGGGATTTACTTAAACCACTTGGAACCTTTAACGCCCACTTCGATCGAGCCAACATCCCTGCTCGGCAATAAAACGCTATGAACACTGAGCCAATGCTCTAGTTATACACGTCACCCTAGCCGTATTGAACTTTCCTCCGAGTCAACAGAGTACCTTGCTGCTGTATCTAAAGCAGCAAGAGCATTCGGCTACTCGGCATGAATATAAGCGGCGTTTCGAGGCACACTTTTTCAATAAGCATACTTATCAACTTCAGATTTTCGCTGACCGTTGTACAATACGCTGCACCTATTTTAAAAATTGTGGCATTCGACATTACCTTGTTGACTACTTGCTTGAAATTAAGGCACACAAGCTGCAAGATTTTTTTTCTTAATAGTACGGAGAAAGGAACCTTGAAATAAAATCCGTGGAAACAGACTTGAAGAGCACCGAAGGCAGCGGCGTCTGTGGCGTCTTGACTTCTCTCTGGTTTCCGTGTTTGCACGCCCTAGTCGGTTAACATGAATACGTTTCCAGCTAGCTCAGCTCTGTGTTTTTGAAAGCAAGGAACCGCGAAAAAATAAACGTGGCGACGTTTGGGTCAATGTACCCATGTTGCAATATATGTTCTGTCAACCGCGGTAATACCATCCTAAGAATATTTTTTGTGCAAGCATGGCGTATGCTAGCAACAGAATGCTTTCGGGTAAAATGTATCGTTGCCTACTATACTGGTCGGGTGATAGCGTCTCCTGGTCATAAGGCAACAGCCTGACAACAAAGCAGCAGAGCGTGGCAAGAACCAAAACACATATAGTTCCAGTGTTATACATAGAATCATTCCCGTTCATTGTTCGGTTATTGCAACAAAACTGAAAACATGCGCAAGCTGTTCTTTTGTATGGCTTCCTTTCTGCCTGCAGTGGGCGTAATTGACAATTCGACTTGGATATTACGATATGGTTCAAAACAATTTATTTCCGGTTACAGGCGGTGACACAAAGAATGCATCACATTTTCAATGCATGCTCTGTGGTCGGCCGGTTGCCGACCTTGCTTTAACAAAGAGCAGATAGTGTTCGGGGCCGGATGCCTCGCAACACAGTCCGGATGCTCTCTCATGAGTTGACGTTGGTCTCCCATATTGCATCATCGTAATCTCACCTCCTGGAAACATAAACAACGAAGCGCTTCTTTATTTTCTTTGGGTCCTTCGTTGTACGCCGTATAAATAGGCACAGTTACCATGCCGCGAATTCAGGGTCGAGGAGCCGCCTGCTTTCATTTTGCACAATGGCATTAGTTCGGCTCTGCTGGCCAATCAACCGGAGCTATAGCCGCGGGAAGATTGAAGGACAGCGTGCGCTTTGGCTCGCTTACTTTCCTATGGCATCGACGTCACTGCCAAAGGCTATGCGGACCTTTGCACGGGGCGATCTGTTGTAAGGATAGTTAAGTTATCGGGAGCAAAATAAGAATCATTCCCGTTTGTTGTCCGATTGAGATAGCCCATTCATGGACTGCGGCCCGCAGGTTGCCGAAGTGTTTACTCACTGATTAAACTAAAGAAAAAAGGAACCTCGATAGCCGAAATGTACACAAGTCGGCTTCCCAGTAATGATCGCGCGTTTATAGGAGACACAGCGGGAGGCAGAATAAGAAAAAATATATATATAATTTTGGAAGAACCTTTGTCGAACTGGAAAGTCTGATATCTTTGAAGAGACTAAAGGAGGAGGAAAAGAAGGAAATGTAGGGAGATCAACAAGGCACGCGTTAGGTGTGCTACCCTGCTATGGGGGGAAAAGGACTATGCAATGAAAAGCGAGAAAGAAGTCGGGAGCGAGAGTAAAATGCGCGCGAAATTAGGCGACAACAATGCTGCTTCCTCGCAAATTGAAGAAACAAACATTTGGTACACTGGCAGTTAGACAAGAATTTTTGCGTTGGGGTTCACAAATAATAATTACGGGAATCGGATTCACGGATACATTCTGATAGACGGACAAGATGTGAGAGCGCAGGCCTATCCCGTTTCATTGTAAAATGGACGCACGTTGACCGAATTGCGAAATCCAAGTACTTCACAAGCAATAGTGGCTGCTAAAGTTTTCCAAGTATTGCATTCGGAGCATCCGATAATTGAAGTGCAGATTGAACTCACTGTAATATTAGCTTGTTCATGAGCACTCGAACTGCGTGTAACGGTGATGGAAACATTACAATCGTTTCTATGGGTTTTATAGCAACAGCTATACCACGCAATGTCACCGAAGGTCATTCATCGCTTGGCAAATGACCTTGAGTAACCGGAGCGCAAGTGGGCGGGCGTGACGTCACGCTACGTGATCCACTACGAAAAGGTGTCACAGCTTCGCTCGCTCGGAGCCTCGCCGCTGCAAAACCACGTGACCAGGCCAAGGTTTAGCGTCTGCTTCGACGCCGCTTGCTCGCTCAATCTCCCATGGATGACGCGCCGCCTGGCTTTCTGTGCATGCGCTTCACCGCAAGCGACAGGCTGAATCACAGGCAGTCGTCTAATAGCTGTAGCTAGGCGGCAGGCTGCGAAATCTCAAGCAAAGGCAACGTTGCCTGCTGAAACACCGGAGTTAAGGGAGGTCATATTAGCACGTTATAGATATTATTACCCAGCACAAAACCATGCCAAGATCGAAGCTACTGCAGCCGCCGTCGTTCAGCAACGCGAACGACAAGCAGAAGGAAGAAGCCTAACTTTAATGAAGCACTTTGTGCGTAGTTTTTGCAAAACCAAGCAAACGTATATTTCGCTCGTGAGAGCTAGGTTTACAATAGTTAAACCTCAGCCAGTTTTTAAATGCGAAGCATTTCTTTGCGTACTGCAAGTACTTTGAGCTTTTCTATCTATCTATCTATCTATCTATCTATCTATCTATCTATCTATCTATCTATCTATCTATCTATCTATCTATCTATCTATCTATCTATCTATCTATCTATCTATCTATCTATCTATCTATCTATCTATCTATCTATCTATCTATCTATCTATCTATCTATCTATCTATCTATCTATCTATCTATCTATCTATCTATCTATCTATCTATCTATCTATCTATCTATCTATCTATCTATCTATCTATCTATCTATCTATCTATCTATCTATCTATCTATCTATCTATCTATCTATCTATCTATCTATCGAGCCGCCTACGTCTGGGTGCTCCCTTGATCGCCTCCTTAATTTGGTGTAGACCAAGTTTGGTATAGGAGAGTAAGAGGTTTTGACGAATATGAATGTATGATCACTACATCATTAACCTGAAAATTTTGGTCCCGTACGTCGTCAAACCCATTCCTCCGAACACATGTGGCACATACCCGTATATCATAGCCGCGGTATGCGAGTATCTGACACAGGTGATTGACAGTTTATATCTACCCAGGAACGGCGAGAAAAGACGTTGGTAATATAAATGCGAGAGTGTTAAGAAAAATACTGGCATCGGCAGCATTTGATCCGACGAATGCAAATAATATAAATCAGGGTCCTAACAGGAATTGAACCCAAGCAGTTGCCTGGTAGTCAGGTGTGAGGAAAGCACACACCACAGAGCCATGCAAGGTCTTGAAACTCCTTCGGAAAAAGACCCTATGCTGATGTAATGTTGGTGCAACGTCAAATGTGCTTGTAGTTCTGCCTATCTAATTTTATAAGAAAGCAATAAACACTGCATATGTATTCCTATCATACAGGTGTCATGTAGGGTTAACGTAAATTGAGGTTCTACTGTTGGCTCCGATTTTATACCAGTCTAATAAACCTTACATTTGTATTCCTATGATTCAACAACCTATATTCAAGCGTTGCTCGACCCCTGAGGAATACGCTAACGAAAATTACATATGATATTCACATCACTGCACCGTAAAGTGCACTTTGTTTCGACAGTACTGACGTCTGCGTTCTAACATGACTGCTGAGGTTACGTCAGCGCATAAGTTACCCTTTAAACGCCAGTGTAGTCGAGGTCCCTGGTGATCCAACGATGTGTACACAACTATTACATTCAATATGTCGATCCACCTCTTCACGCTTGGCTCAAAACAAAAGAAATGCAGCATAGACAATCACTCGCACACTGCTTCGCATGAAACCGATTCCCACAAGGCGCGGGATCTGGCGAAACTGTTTTTAGGGGAGTGGGTATGACCCTCTTTATGTATGTTCAGGCGTGTGTTTTTATGTGTGCACATATATATACACATAAAATGAAACTCTCGGGGGGGGGGGGGGGGGTCATGTCGAACCCCTAGACCACCCCCCCTGGCTACGCCACTAGCAACAGCAGCGCAGTTTGGAGCTGCGCCTATCGATATAAGTGCTTCTCCGACGTGACAAATCAGTTTCA
The DNA here is from genome assembly GCA_030522465.1 of Rhipicephalus appendiculatus. Taxonomy (NCBI): domain Eukaryota; kingdom Metazoa; phylum Arthropoda; class Arachnida; order Ixodida; family Ixodidae; genus Rhipicephalus; species Rhipicephalus appendiculatus. The sequence goes on along the minus strand of JALIZH010029248.1, from coordinate 31,949 downwards.
CGGTGGCAGCAGCGGCCAGAATATTCCTTGAAAGTTCATTTACGCCAAATCAGACAAAACAAATGCGGCACAAGAAGGAAAGGCCTAATTTAGGCCTAACGGCTGTTCTGTCCTACTGAAACATTGCGACAGTGAAACATTGTGACAGCGCGAGCAAGAGAGGGTGGGGGGGGGAGGGGGGTTATTGCTGTATCAGCACTCTCGAGTGGTACACGGTTTCAGGGCACCTCCGTGCGCTGGCCGTGAGTCGCAATTATATTGAAGCTGCCTGCCTTAGCGTGTCTTCTTTCTTCGCGCCAATATATGTCTCTGTGAATTGGGTACCGTCGTTTCCGGCTTTATAAATGATGGCGGAGATATAACGCGACAGCCATAGCGAACCGAAAATGAAAGTCATTTCATTTCAGTGTTTTTGTCATTTCGGTCTTGTTGAAAGTCAGCGCTGTGTGTGTTCTTCGCCAGTCCTTGTCTGTTGCGCTGCTATTACATTTGTTATGCCGTACCAACACGCCGAAGTATCCACCCTTCGTATCTGTGCGAGAATTAGAAGGCTGCGGAGATAGAAATAAGCAAATGTGACACGCTTGCTGTGCTCGTGCCGGGGCTACAAAAAAGCGCGTCTTCCCCGCATCGGAGCAACCGGTCATCGTCCGAGTAACCTTGCCCTCCCGACTCGCAAAGTTACGTACATGAACTGTTCAACCGATCTTTAATAGAGTTTTTAGCTTCTAAATCTTGAGTACGACTTTTTCATATCACTTCGTTTCAAACCCAACAATTGATTTTTTGGCTGCGTCTGCCGTGAGCTTGCGCTGAAGCATATACTATACTTGGACTGATGCGGTCGCGATAGTACACAATTGTAAAGCTATATGCTCATCAAGAATTATGTCTTAAGAGCACGTCTCTATGGCAAAGAAAAGGTAATAATAGGAACCGTAAGTATGCACCAAAGACGTCACTGGTGAGAATGTATACAAACAGAATCTCACTAAACAAAAAGAAGCAGTGCCGCTATCAACTCATGTGCTCTATATTTTGGAGATAATTCCGAAAACCAACTGGCGCTTCAATTTCCATACAGAGCTGGGCATCAAACACTTCCCCTCTGCTTTATCATGCGGAGCAAATGAGTTCAAACTTTTGAAACAGCTCCACTCGACATATCTTTCGACGGTGGTACAAATAGGGCAGGAACCGTGCGCTTGCTGTGTCGCCGTTGCGGCGCTAATTTATGCACAGGGGCACTCCTCCCCCCTTTCCTTCATGTGAAGCGGTCCTAATCAAACACATGAAGTAGCGCGTCAGGGGTACGGCTGTAGTCTAACATCGCGAGCTTCCAATTGAAGTCCCTCTAGCAAAAAAAAGTACAGGATAGGGATCAATGCGAAGCAAATGAGTTGCCCGTCCTCTTCGGATGGGACATAGTACAGAGTGCGACTGTTTGTTTCTTCCTTCCTTAGTCTTTCTCGCGAAAGGGCTCACTATAGGGCCCGCTATGCCATAGGCGGCGGTGCTGCATACGTTCTTCTCATTAGGTGACAGTGTGCAGAGAAACCTTGCTTTTCCTGCCCGCTGTGCTGGTTGTCCCGATCAAACGACGACAACGTTGCTCTCTTGCCTTGATCCTCCGCAAGAGCGAAGAAGCCAATGACGAGGACAAGACCTTCAGCCTTGTTCTGTTTTCTTTGTTATGTCTTTCTTTACGAAGTTTACCGCTCCAATTTAGTCGGCAGCTCTATTTGCAAGCAGCAGCAGAAGCAGAAAGAAAATGAGAAGGAAGTACGTCGTAATGAGAAATGGAAGTACGTCGTGTTGGTATGCGTCTGTCTTCTTTGTCGTCGTCGACATCGTAGTTGTTGTTGCTGCTGATGATGATAATGATGATGATGATGATGATGATGACCACGACGCGTATCACGACGGCGCTTTAATTTTTTTGAAGGGCCGAAAGAAGCATAGCGTTTGCACGTCGAGCGGCCTTTGTGTTTGTTGCTTTGGTTGTTGTACCATGCTGCCGTTCATTTAAGAGAAAGCGGACTGGATGGAGGGGGGTTGCAAGCTCGGGTTTTCTTTAAACAACAGTGGTGCGGCCCATCTTGTGGCGCCACAGTGGCACTAGACTCAACTAGAATGCTCTCGCCACTTTCGAGGCACGCTACAGGCCACACCTTTTTTAAGTGCGCAGCCCTTAGAGGCTTGTCGTCCATATGTGGCGTGATCATGCTCAAATCAAGTGGTAATACAGCCCTAAAAGAAGGCTAGCAATGCTCAAAACTGAGTTTAAATGAAAGAACAAGGACGAAAACTAATAAAATGAACAGAAATAGGCAAGAGTAATTGCTGTAATTAACTTAAAATCACTATAAACACTTCGGGAAACATCTGGCTGGCACCCACACCTGCACTAGAGGTGTGGGTGCCACCTCGCCAAGTGCGCCATCGCTCCTCCCACCAGTGCTTCCCCGGCGCGTGACGGAACTCCCTGCGGACGACACGCATCTCAACTGCCCTAACAAGTAGGAGGTAGATAAAGTGCAGCGTAAAGTACTGCGCATGTCGCACACCGAGTTTGCGAATCTCCCGAACAAGATTCCCGGGAAAACAGCTTCGCCAATTTGTTTTATCGAGCGGACGTGGTGTTTGTTGATTTTGTTGTTGTATGATGCTGCCTTTCTTTAAGAGAAAGGGGACTTGAGTGAGGTAGGGTGTTGCAAGCTGGTTCAGAGTGTGTGTTTATGAAAGATGAACACACTGCCTGAAGTGCGACAGATTTGAGGTAACTCTGGCTGTCGTCTGGTGTGTTCGGAGATTTGAGAAAACGTGTGAGAGCCGTTACGTTACAAGCCCTTCTTACACGAAACAATGAAACGGGCAAATTCTACCCAATAGGCTTTTTGGTTGCCTATAGCCAGGCAATGGGGACTTAAGTCGAAATGGGTGAATGTCGCGAACACCAACCGCCAAATAAGTTCGCAGCTGCTACTCATTTGTCGAGTCTTTTTATATTGTACGTCGTTCTCTATTGTGTCGTATCCTTGTTGTTGTAGTGCGTCTTCTTACGGCCGCTATTCACGTACCTACTATATACACGCCACCTTCTCGTTGGAGTGACGGTATGAGGAATAAGCTTCACGGGTTTTCTCGCTTATATGCCACGCTGTCTTTTCTTTACTGTCATACTAGCATAGTGAGCTGTTCTGATCTGTTCGTATGACGCTCTCTTTTAAGAAGCGGCGAGGAAACTTATTTTATGATAGTTACCGTTCCTCTCCTTCAAGAACATGGCTTTGCTAGAAGTCACTCGAGCTCACTTCGAAGTTACCGTGCTGTGAATGCGCAGCTATATCATTACACGGCTCAGTGAAAGATTCTTTCCCTTGTGCCTCTGTATCTATGCCTCGGTTAGAAGGCTGGCTGGTTTTCAGCCACGGTCATGAATAATATATGAACCTGGGAAGAAGGGTGCCGAATACGCAGCAAACCAGGGCTGCACAGCGCCTGATACGAATAACTCCCTGTGTGGCCATGCAAGAATCTCGCCGTTGCTGCGCCAGCCGCTCATGAGTCCGGTTGAGGAAAAGTTTGGAAAACTTGAGTGAGTCCGGTTGAGGAAATCTTTGGCGAGTCGTAGTCCTAGTAAGCCCTCAGAGCTTAATATATCTGTTGAGTGTGTCTGAGTGAGTTCCAACTGTTTTGCCGACCTATGCCCCTTGCTACGCAATACTATTCGTATCTATGCTATGGTGTAGCGTAGCTCCTCCCTCTTTTGCTCCTTCTCACCCTCACTTTCCTTTCCCGCCTGTAAGGCATCAACAAGGTTCCCATAAATGCATCAATACGAATTCCAGTATCATGAATAGTTGTACAGCGTGAGGACGCATTCATGAAAACTAGACCGCGAGACAGAAATCCCAAGCCTGTTCTTACGTACAAGAACGTTTTGTCAGCAGTCGGGAACATATCCCTTATGATAAGTAGCAAGGCGGCTACGTGATGATGAGATCATGTTCAAGAGCGCGCGTACGCCACGTGCGAGAAGTTTCGTAAGCGCGAGTCCAGAAAAAAAGAAGAAAAAATTATAGGAGTGCGCGCGGAGATATCACAGACGTGTTGGCGCGCCTCATTGAACGAGTGACGTGCCGAGTGGCGTAGTCCTTCCAAAGGAGGACCAATTGCATTCTTATATAAAACACATAATGTGTTCTTTCTTTTTTCCCTGTTCGCAATTTGACTCTCCACATCGCGTTTCATTTGTCCTTCATGACTATGCAGTGTTCGCAATGCTGGCAGGCAAATCATTCCGTCTCTTCGTGCGGTGACCTGTCTCCGACCGACATGAGCCAGCATTGTGGTTGTATAATAAACTGATACAGCCCTTTCTTCACTTACGTCGAAGGCTGAATTTCTGCAATATCAATTTGTGCCACGTGCTTTAACGGAAAAGCAGATTTGTTAGGCTGCCTCGTTCAGACGTTGAGTATTGTGGCGATGCACGTGGCTATTCGTTCATGGAGTTCTTGCGCCGCTGCTCTCACAGTCGCTGGGTATGCCACGCGAAACAAGCCTGGAACGAACACGAACAGAAATAAAGTGTCTCACCAAACTGCATGCAGCGCGGCGAAGGCGATAACGGCTCAGGTTAACCAAACAGCAACCGAGGGCGGAACCAGCACAAAATCATTCACTATATTCTTAATTTCTATTCGTCTTTGCAAATACATGTATAGCTTCAAAATTGGTTAGGAATTTCCCTTTCGAACAATCCCAACGTAAACATCTTTCTGTGAACGCTAGGGTGGATACTTAATGTGTACCTCAGTGAAAGGAGGGTGGATGACTTGCTGATTGCGTGCTAGTAATCCTTGCGTGATGCTTTCATTCATTCGGCTTCGCTAGGAGGGTGATCGGAGGCAGACCAATAAGGAAGCCCTGTTTTACCTGGTTTTCCTTTCTTGTTGGCTTTTCCTGCATAGCCCTTCCTGCTCTGCTGAGAGACCAGGCTATGGACTTATATGTATAAGCTGGGAAGCGAGGCTAGACGGCAAGTGGCACAGCCATGCCGTCCTTGGTTGGCCGGGAAGGCGCGATCGAGGCTGCAGCAATGACATGACACAGTAGTCCTCGTTTTGCTTCCTTTTTTCCTTGTCACGGGTGACTAAGCCAGCTTGGTCTTCCAGAAGCGTTCGCGCCACGTGGCTACACCGTGCCTGAATGCCAGCTGCTCCCGGAATCGATAGGACTTAGGTCTGGCGCAAAGGCGTGTGCTGCCCTTCATGTGAGCACCCAGTGGAACAAATGGCGCAACTTCATCGATCGTGAGAAGAACCAAAAGCCCAGAATAACCCCTGTTTGTTGCTCCTTTCCATGAAGTTTGCCTTTTGCGGCGGATGTTTCTGGTCAGGTGAAACAGATGCGTCCGTTTGTTTATGCGCCTGTCTGTTAAGTGAGGCTGCAGAGGCGGCTTTTCTTGTGCTTCGGTATGTTCGTCACTGCTGTGCTGCTTCATGGACAATTATAAGACTGTTGTTGTAGTTGTTATCAAATGGGTTTATGAGGTTCACATTCCTCCTATTTGTTGCATTCTTTTTTTTCTTGAAAAAAGAAAATATTATCTAAGGCTATAGTTCATAACACCTTCTTTGATGATGTGTCGCGTGCCGCGTTCATTTGATGAACGCGACAAAAAAAATGATATGTATATATCTATATATATATATATATATATATATATATATATATATATATATATATATATATATATATATATATATATATATAAGCACCTTACATTCTACCCCCTACGCGCATCTTTTTACTGCACACAAGCTCTCACCTAACGTTACTCGCCCAAGTGCACGTACTGTCGCTTGCTCGTCATCATTTTTCCATCGAACAGCCAAAGACTGGAACGGCCTCCTCCCTATCGATTTCATCGCCACCTCATCTTCCATGAAGGAAGGTGAGGTGGCGATGGAAGCGATGTGGGAATGTGGGGGGATGTGGATGGTTCTTTCGTGGACAAATACGGTAATTTTTTCTTAATATAACCATCCTTTATGTAACACCCCTCCGGGGTCTTTAAGGATAAATAAATGAAATGAAATGAAATTTGGGCATTTCACAGTGCCCACGAAGGAGGCAAACAGAGACTGTTCCATCTCGTGACCTGAGTGATACTCCGAGAAACAAACATTCGCATAAGGCGAGAAACAGTCTTATAATGTTATTTTGTTTTTAGGCGAAAGATGAGGCATCTAAGCCTCATCAAACGCAAAAATTGACCTTTGGCGTCGGCTACCCGCGGTGTCGGTGCCAACACGTGTGATGCTAAAAATCGTCATCACGTGTTGACTTCAGCATTTGACGTCGTCATGACGTCAAATATCGCCAAAACTTGTAACGTCCATCTTTAACGTCACAATGTGACGTCACATGACGTCATCACAAGACACTGTCGCTTGGTCAAAGCAGGGCCGATCACGGAGGCAATGCAAAATCAGGTGAGGTGCAAAATGCTTGCAGTGCTTCCGATCCTGGAGGGAGTGCAGAAAGCTTTCGGAGAAGGTCTGCGGGAAGGATCAGTACATCTACTGAGAAAAAATAGAAGATGAAACAGGCTTTCACCTTCGAGTCGTTTTACGTGAATGCGTAAGGGACTGTGTGAATTTTAGGGGCGAAGCTCCTTGGTCGAGGCTTGTACATCACTCCCCGCCGGTGTCCCGCGGTGTAGCCACGCCTAGTGCGATGACGATGACGCTGCTATCACGGCTCAGCACATGCATGGCAACCATTACACGCCATAATGATGACGATGACGCTGATGACCATGAAGAACAAGCGCGTTCCAGACCACACATTCTCTTTCTGCCTCGGATGAAAACGATCGTGAACGCGCTCTCGCCCGCGAAAGGCAAAACGGCAACGCCGACAACAAGCTGCTACCCCGGTGTTGAGGACGCAGGGAAGCGGTGGCTCAACGGCAAAAACATGTTGTATATACTGTACACACACGTTGCCACTCATTTACATGCGCGAGTGGGCAATGTCACGGGTGATTTACGGTAAAAACGATTCCCTAGTGCTTCGCCCACTCGTCATGATTCACTTTGTGCAAATGCAAATTTTTTTCTTTTCGCTTTAGCTAGCGTTTAAGCTACAGGCCACCAAACGGAACGTAAATGGCTGGGTTGCGATAAGGTGTTCCCTCAGTTGGGGTTGTCGTGCCACCTCCCTACATTATTCATGAAGCGCAGACTAGATCTCTCGCTTTGCCAAATGTTCTTTTTTTTTTCTGCTAGAAACACAAACAAAGTGTGAAGAAGTGTAATACCATTAGAGGGAACAGCGGCGCGAATTAATGTAGTAAATGACGAAATATGACTAATTAATTAATTAATAATTAATTAACTAATTTGTCGTAACTCCTCACGAGTTTGGTGTGCTCGGAAGCTTCTAGAGTTAATTGAGAGTGCCGTCAAACACAAAAGTGACATTAGACCGAAGCGACGAGAAATGTTCGGCCGCTGTTTCGCGCTTGCTTTCCAGCGACCATGTAATGGCGGCAGTGCCAAGCCGAGAGTTTCCCAAGAGGCTCGTCAAAGTCGTCGCACGTCGGGAGTTAGCTAGTTATAATAGTTTGGTCTTCGAGCAAGCAACGCAGTCCCCTCGGGGCTCGCATACTGCTTCGGTGCCGCAGGCAGCAATCCTCCAGAGAAGGTAAGTTGGTTTTTCGTCCATCATTCACTTTCACGTCCTCACTCGGGGGATCTAATGCTTTCTGACAGAAGCTCAGCGTGCACTACATGCTTCGGTGGCTTCGGAAACATCTATCGCGCACGGTACAGCTAGCTGTGTAGTCCCAGTGAAGCATGGGCCTCACTGAGATTCACGTGCTCCAAACTCTACATCCAATTTTTTATTAACAAATATATTACAATAGAAATTGTTGCCTTTGCGTGGACGCCGGCTATTCCTTTTCTCTTTACATCAATGTTGCCGTCGTGAAGTTGTCGACAACCACAGATACAGACAAACACACGGACTAACATTCGCATATGTACCCAGTCCCAGTACGTGTGACATAAACGTTCATACAAGAGGAATATTCATGCAGTAGCCTATAAAAGTCCTCAGAAGACCGAAGTGTTCACACAGCGTATATTCGGAACTCGCAATTTAGGACTCGCCCGAGTGCCGTACTCCGAGTGAAACCGTCGCGTACGGAGACAGAATGCTACATAAACGCTAAAAATACGAGGACCTTGTTACCAAGAGTACGATAGTTAAACACATAGCTTCTCGGCGATTCGTTTATCTTTCCTGCAGGGAACAACCGAATGTTTTACGGGGCAATAGAGGGCGTTAGTCTTGTTTTGTCCACAAAAATAATTTTAAGAAGGAGTAAGTTGAGCTTGTTGGTAGAGATTCATGGCAGAAAGAATAATTTATCTCATGAACATCTGATATGACATAATACAGTGGCGGTTGTATTGTCGTTTGATTCGTCTCTGTTGTAGTCGTATTCGATATCGTTAGACGTTGCGCTCATGCTTTTTAAAATGAGCTTACATTGGCGGAGTCTCTGAAATAATCGGACCCGCCGAGATGACGGGGTGATTCAAAGCTATTTTATGACTTTCCTTCTTGTAAGTATTTAGAACGCGAAACTGCAGTTTTCATCTCAATCTTTATATCATTCTTTTGCTGCACGCAGTTGAGACACCAAGTAACAAAACGATATTAATGAAAACTCGTAATAAGATCACGTGCTACGTGACGCCAACAGGCAGAAAAAGAGTGTTCCACACTCGCCGTCATGGCTACTGACGGCGCTGCCTGACGCTCTCACGGTTTAAATGCACATATATACCCCATAATATGGACGGGGGGATGGCCGCCACGGTAGCTCAGTTGGTAGAGCATCGGACGCGTTATTCGAATGTCGCAGGTTCGGTCCCTGCCCGCGGTAAGCAGGGTTGCCGTTGGGTGGACTTGAAAAGGAGCCAGAACCCAAGCCAAAAGTAGCCATGCCATTTAATGTTATCGCCAAATTTGTAGCCAAGTGGAACAGAAGTGGTATTATGAGCAGATTCTTTGGTCTTGATCAATAAATAATATCATTTTAAATAAGTAAGAGCATAGAAAGCCACCGATAAGTTGGAAATAAATTAAGTGAACGAATTATGATAAATTCATTAAGCGTGCATATATTTTATGCAGAAAATATGAGTTCTTGCCAGACACAAAGTTATATTAAAATATTCCAGCCAGCAAGTCAGAAGGAACATGTAAAGTTGAAACAGATTTTCGTTGAAGCTGCAGACCAATTTCTGGTTGTAGATGAACAGGCCAGCTAAGTTTTGTTGCAGATGTCTGTTTTCCCAAGTTTACTTGAGAACACGCACTGCGCATCAAAATTCTTCGTAAAACTTTCGCGTAGCATCACAACAGATGGCGGGAAGTTTGAGCCCCGAGCTGGCCACGTGTTCGTCACCATGCACGCAACTTCGCCACTCCGTGTTTGGAGACGCGCTAAGCGTCGCGTAAAGGCCTAGATATAGTCCGGCGTAACGTGTACGCGCGACCACGCGCGACGCGATTAAGCTACGCCGGCGTAAAGTGGAGAACTTATAGTCTGGTGTCACGCCGGCGCAGATAGAGCACGTTCCTATTTCACGCGCTCCATGCGCTTGCGTTAGACCACAATGCACTGCGCGCGGCAGCGGCGGTCGGCAAAATGGCGGCGTGTGGGCCGCGTTTGGAAAGTGCGGCCGTGGTTTACTCGACCTTGATCGACGACAACATGATTCTGTGTGTGCTCGAAGGGATTATAGATCACATTTGCTTGTATACCAGCAAAAGCGTGGACTGCTGCGACACGGAGGGAAAAAGAAACGTCTGGGAAGCCTTCGGAAGGCGCTCTCGTATGTACATACATGATCCGCTTTGGTTTCCGATGCAACATATGTAGCTATTTTCTGGCTCCCAGAGAGTTTAAAGAAGTGCATGTGAGGAAAGACGTTGCCGGTGAAGTCAAACAGTGCACAGAGCGAGAAAAAGCACGCGTGTCAACCATAAAGCATGTGTAGAAAAGCCGAGATCGAAAAAATTCTGTACGCGTCAACCGAAGAACGCGGAGCCGCGGACACGCTCGAGGAAGAGAGTGCGTGTGCGCCAACTCCGAAGCTGCTCGCCGCGGCATGGTGCGCGCGCCTGACTCTAGAGTGAGGAATTGGCCGCCGTCGCTGGCTGCGCGTACCCAGCGTATCCGACCTCGGCGCGCGCGACCCTGATACGCTGAACACGCCGGACTGTATATCTAGGCCTTAAGGGTGTCTCGATGCGCACCAGCCTACTGGTGGGTGGAGGACGACCACACGCATCCGCTGAAGCGAGAGAAAAGCTTAAAAACCATGTGTTTCGTCTGCAAAAATGAGGAAAAAAATGGCTACTTAATGCGCCAAATCAGCACTTTAAAAGTAGCCAGAAAATAGCCATGGCGCCAACTGCAAATTTTTGCCGCCAGACGGGGTCGAAAAGTAGCCAATTTGGCGCAAAGTAGCCACCAACGGCAACCCTGGCGGCAAAGTTATCTTTTCGTCCACTTTTCTTTCTTCACATTTGAAGCGACGTTTATTAGACGCAATGCCTCGGAAACGAACGGGCAGAGCGCGCACACACCCGATGATGATGATGATGATGATGATGACACGCGGTGACGACGAGGACAGAGAGACAAACTGATGATGATGATCGTGATAATACACATGTGAGGAAGAAGTACATAACAAATGCTCACAATAGTACTAATAACATCCCCTATACTTTCCTTGGCATTATTGTGTGTTCTCATTAATATTGTGTCTAACAAAGAAAAACGAGCCCTTAAAATTTCCACTTCTTTCCTTTAAGTAACAAAACGAGAAGACAGATGTTCTCGTCTTGTTACTTGTGTCTCAATTTAGCGCAGCAAAAGAACGATGCCATACCAAGTAGCCCCCCATCGAATCCTTATTGAACGTTCTATCTTTATAAACGTGTCTGCGCGCATTAAGGAGAATGCAGTTGCATCACACGCTTTATTGCGACATCGCGGTCATTGAAATCCTGTCACTACAGTGTCTCTGGATGGGAGCAAACGGAGCGTCAGTTTCGCAATAGTAGAACATTCGAAGCGGCGCCTGCGAATCGCAGCTTCAAATGTTCTACTATTGCGAATGTGACGCTCCATTTGTTCCCCATCCAGAGATACTGTAGTGACAGGATTTTGTTTATGAAATCCCATTTTCTTGCAGCTGATCGCTCTCACCCTGCCTGTTATTATATATGTATATACTATACAGTATAGTAGACACCGCGAGACTCATAATCTGGAGAAGCCACGCAATGCGACTGCTAAATGTGCGCCTGGACGTCGTTGTCGCTCCGCTCATGGTCTGGTAAACTCACGAATGGCCCTTGACAGGTTGAGAAACAAGCCGTAGGGAATTCGAAGGAGACGGCGAAGGGTTAAAAATTGGCAAAAAAAATAAATAAATAAACCTAGAGCGATCCCAGTGGTTCCGACGTTGTACCGCGGCAAGAGTTTAACGTAACGAGAAATCGACCCGCATTCCCTGTCTCGTTGTGCTCTATATTTGTTTGGTGACGACCACCGCCGATGTCTGGAGAACGTGTCTTACATAATGTGACAGTATCTTTTTTTTTTTTTTTTTTTTTTTTTTTTTTTTTTTTTTTTTTTTTTACTTCGCCATCAGAATTACGCGGGCCGGCGTTTGGACACTCCTGACTCAACGAATGACGCAACACGCGATCGTCCCTGTTGCAGTGCTTGCTCCCGCCGTTTGAAGCACGAGACGCAAGCGTGTCGTTTCGGACGCTGTACAGTTTTAGCGTGAGACATCTGAGTGACATTCCGACCATGAGTGAATTCACAAAGTTGTTTGTTACTTTTTGTCATTCTTCAACGCTGTCGCAGCCGTCAAATATAAAATGTCAGATTCATTTTGCAAGTCATTTCTTTCCTTGTTTTTTTTTCTTGAGTTGAGCAGATATGAGACCGGGCCGCGGCGCATACACACCGAGGTGCTTCGTCAGAATTGGCACCGGTCATGTTTAGTGAAAATTTACGCCGCACTATACATGATGTGGGAATCAATACCAGTATCGCTGTAGTCTAAATTACAAAAGCGACGCCTCACAGACCACGCATTTTTAACACTCATGTGGCAATATGGAGTGCGAACTACCACGGCTTGCCCTGAAGTGCACTCGAGTGAGTGATCAGATTAACATCGCTCGTAACAGATTATGTGCTTTGCTGACAAAGTGCATGCTGTCATTCCGATATTTGCGATATAGGCGTGCTGTCATTCCGAGTTCCCGACTATGAGAACTACAGCAGAGTACCCTAAATTATCCGCTTATTGCTAAACACACAAAGTATAAGTAAGCGATTTCACCGGCAGTGACAGCTGTGGACAGCGCTTACGTGGTATGTATAGTACGTAGTGCTATAAATCATCCCCCCGTTGTTCCTTGAACACACCCTCTGTTCCGTCGTAATTCTTCTCTAAAATGTTATGGTTTCCTCGCCCCCAGAGAGTTAATTGTTTCGGCGAGGAAACCATCACATATTCGAGAAGAATTACGACGGAACAAAGGGTGTGTTCAAGGAACAACGGGGGATGATTTATTAACCTAACTTGCTTTTATTTGTGTTTCTTTTTTGTTGTTGAAAAGGTCTGATAGCCTAGTCTTCGCAATGTATTTCAAATAAATAAAAAAAATCAGCATTTAACGTTGCAGCATTTTAGATTGTGTCTAGATTCTGACAACATTCAGATGGCAACGAAGTTTGTCAAGGGCTCTTGGCGTAGAATATTTATGAATGAATTGAAACTTCGAAACTATGTTCGTGTCTTGGATAACGTTTCACAATTCCATGAGGCCAAAATTTGGCAGCATCTATTGTCAGTCGATGATACGCTTGCTAGGAGGAATGTAATTGATACGGTTCAATTACACTAGATAAGCTGGCTTGCGTGTCAACTTACGCATTGCGGCTATGATAAGAAAAAGTACGTAAAACAATATGTTCGTGCCGGCATATTGGAGAAAACGATCAGTAGTTTGCCGTCAGGACATTTTCCTTGCTGAGCGTTTCATTCGCGGCGCGAAGTTGCATTGAATAATTCCGAGACAGGGCGAAAACTTCGCGTGCTCGTTTTCGCACCTACCGCAGTTCTCCTGGCGCGCAACGCACGGAGAGCGAGAGCACAGCAAGTTGGCGTATGGTGCCGCAAGATGGCGTCCGCTGCATCGCCTGCGGTGTAGGAGTACACTCGTGATCAGATCCCGGGTAAAGTGCTGGCTTATAACCAGGAACCTAGACGAAAATAGTCTAGATTCCTGGCTATATCTGGCCCTTTAAGCAGGACATGATTAAAAGTGTAGGGAAGGGGGAAGGGGAAAAGCAAAGCGCCGGTTCGAGAACACGCATGGAAGCAGAGGCAGCCTGACTTGTTGGACAAGGAGCAAACAAGCTCAAAACTGCGCCGCTGAAGACGAAGCAACAGATTCTAGAAGACTTGCAGTGTCGTCAAAGTGAGCGCCTTTCCAAGAAGCGTGCGCTTGCCCAGCATTCAACGACTTTGAACACGGGAAGCGCGGCAATCATGAAGTAAACAGCCAGCGGTCATGCCGACCGATGGATGAGGGTCCGGCACATTTATTACGGTTTCGTAACAGGTACTTCACCAATGGTTTCTCACTATCCGTGCACAGAATGCGCCCATAGGTGGACCAATACTGGACGCGAAACAGAAGAAATTCCCTTTTCTTCTTGAAAAAGAAGACTTCGAACCTGGTGGAAGCTGAATTTAGTGATATGGCATCGCCAACTTTTGGGAAGCGCCCAGCCAATCACGAGGAAAAGAAATGGTGCGCACGGAGAAGTTCCCAAGCGCAGATGACGAGACGATCGCCAAGAATGTGCCGTCATGACAGAGTGCGGCGTTGTGCGAAGGTGGCGACGACAACAGCGACAGTGACGGCGAAGTTGACACTGACCTGCCTTCGTCACCGATGATACCCGCAAAGTGCCGGTCCACGGTGTTATAGGTGGACCAACGGCGCCTCCAGAAACGATGAACTTCGGTCCTCTTTTTGTGGAGAGGGCGCGAGATGGCGCCACAGTAACCGTGGCCGATGCGAGGTATCGATGGTCGCTTCGGGGTCGCGAACGTCGCTCGAAATAAATAAAAACAAAGTCTGCATTCGCTCTATAACTAGCGTAAAAATAAATAAATAAACAAAAGAGACGAACAAATTCTAGATTCTGACCATACAGCCGTAGATATCTGTGGAATATGTTCAATTCACCACCTCGATGGTTCGCGACAGGCGGATACTTTCGCATTCGGACTTGTGAAATCGTGCATTTAAGTGTATGAGAGTGAGGTCGCGTCAAAATATGACAGAGGTTAGTTTTGTTTGTTTAAATATTGTTTTCATAGACAAAAATAACGTATTAGCCGTAGTATTGGAGCAGAAAAACGTACTCTCGATTGCTGTCGCAGCGGTCGCATTTTGATGAAAGCGACATGCTAGAGGCCCATTTACGGTGTGATGTCAGTGCACTTCAAAAAACACCACATTTTCGAAATTTCTGAAGCCCTCCTACGGCGTGCCTCATAATCATATCGTGATTTCAGCACATAAAACCCCAGATATTCCAATTGTTAACAAGCGTAGCTCTCTCATGGGGAGAGAACGACGGCACAGGCAAGTAGGGATGGTTAAAAAAAAGTACGTACTTACGGCGTAGATGAACTAAAAAACGGCACCGTTTATTAGAGTGATGTAGAGATGCATTTTATTGCACTGATGTAATGATGGCCCGCCGGCACACAAGCGAATTGCGCTCACTCGCCTGAGAAGCATTACGATATATTTGCTGCAAGGGAGTTGGATGTATTCAAGGGGTGTACGCTTGCCAACAGAGCGACGCTTAAATTCAGTTGTTCGTCAGGACTCGCCACTCTTTTCATGACGACGCGGCTGGGAGCGTCAGCATAATAGTTTTAGCTCGCGCCAGTAGTGGAACCATCTGGCTGGGTAGCTGCCGCACTAGTCATGAAAACTTCATGTACAAAACATGACTGTTCTCAAGCCTTTAACGTTAACTCTGTGGCAAGCCCACGCTGTTGTTGGGAAAGGCACGCTATTGCCACTCTCAAAAACACGGCCTCAAGTACGTGCGAGGCTCCAAAAAGCCGCGATTTCTATATCGGCGTATCTTAGGGAACAAGGCCTCGAGATTTCACCTGAGAAGTCTGCGTTGGTCGCATTTACGCGAAAGCCAATGACGGCATATGCCATTTCTATCAACGGGCAAAATGTTTGTTACGCCAGCACGCACAGATTCCTGGGCGTCATCATCGACAGAGACCTTTGCTGGAGTCCCCATGTGGCCGCTCTTAAGAAGCGCCTGACTGCCATCTCACATCTCTTCAAATTCCTCGGAGGGAAAACGTGGGGTACATCGGTGCACGCTATGTTGCAATTATACCGGACTCTGTTTCTGGGGTATCTGCGGTATAGCCTCCCAGTACTGACGAACACGTGCAAAAGCAACTTGCGTATATTAGAAAGTGCTCAAGGTTTGGCACTTAGAGTTTGTCTCGGACTGCCACGCTGTACGTCAACAGCGGAGACCATTGCCATTGCAAAGGACTATCCTGCCAGTATTCATATAACCTTGGAGGTGCTTAGAGCACACATCAGACATCTTGCTCGCGCCCCTGCCCACCACCTAGCCTCGCTTCCACTAGACCGGCCCGGTACCTCCTTTAGCAAGAGAATTTCGGCTTACCAAGGGTGCCTTCCAACAGCCTACACGCCTCCTGAAAGAATCCTGACACCCCCTTGGTGCCTGGAACAGCCCAAACTTCGTTTGACAGTGCCAGGAATTCGCAGGAAGGCGGAGCTGTCATCACCAGCTTTAAAGCAGCTGTCTCTGCTGATGCTACACGAGGAATACGCAGAACACATTAAACTCTACACAGATGGATCGACAACTGTTAGGGGGATCCGCAGGAGCTGTCATTTTCCCAGCAAAAGCCGAAACATACAGCTTTATAACGTCTCATAGGACCACGTCGACTGCTGTGGAGCTTGCGGCACTCCGTAGCGCACTTCGAAGGATTGAACTCGAGTCACCACAAAAATGGGGTATATTTATAGACTCGAAGTCAGCCCTACAGTGCCTATCATCAGCTCTACGTCGTGGTGCGCAAGACCAACTTGTACTGGAAACCAGAAAAACCTACCAGGTCTTAAAATAGAAAGGGCATGACATTACTTTTCAGTGGCTTCCAGGCCACTGTGGCATTGACGGTAACGAACATGCCGATAATTCTGCAAGGAATGCTTATGAAAGTGGCGTGAAAGAAGCCATTCCACTATCAAGAACTGATGCAGCATCCAAGATTCGCGCGCTCGCGCGTGATGTAATGCATTCAATGTGGAACACGTCCGGTTTCCTGCATACCCGCCTTCACCGTCTGGATCCGTCATTTCATCTTGAAGTTCCTTTCGGACTATCCCGATCAGAAACAACAGCCCTGTGTCGCCTATGGCTAGGGGTGTCATTCACGAACAGCTTTGCGCACCGCATCGGAATGGCTGACAGTGCCGCTTGTGATCACTGTGGTCGCGAGGAAACCATTGCGCACGTGTTGTGTCATTGCCCGCACTACAGCTCCCAGAGAGAACAGCTCTCAGCAGCCTTAGCACGTCTCGATGACCAGCCGCTTTCCGAACAATCAATTTTGGAGTACCGGAACGTTCCAGCTTCCAACCGGAAGGCGACAAAGGCGTTGCTGAAGTTTTTGCGGTCAACAGGAGTCGCTAAACGGCTATGACACTCCTGTGCTCGAGTGTGTGTGTGCGTGCGGTTTATTATTTTTTTTTCTAGCTCTTTTCTATCTCTTTCTTTCCTTCCTTATCTTTCTATTCCCCCTTACCCCTTCCCCAGTGCAGGGTAGCAAACCAAAAACTTTCTTCAGGTTAACCTCCCTGCCTTTCACTTAACCTCTCTCTCTCTCCTCGATCAAACTTGTCGCTGGCACTGCGACTGGCTTTGTGTCGAATTCTGTGGCGTCAGATCCCACACAGGTGCTTTTATCCATCTCGCTGACGACCTGGCACGCCTGCGAGGTCTTCGTTAGCGTGAGTTCTTGAAATCTGGTTGAATTTCTAGTCTCACGTGGCGCCGTTTGATGGCAGGAGGGCATGAACGATCCGCAGGCGCATTCCTTCTTTTTGCTCAGTGAGCACGGTAGTCGGAAAACTTCGTCGGCGCGGCGTCTTTAGCCGAAGCTGCCTTTCGTGGTGAACTCACAAGAACGTGGCCTTTGTATACAGCTTCCCACGTCTTCGTTACGTACCTCGGCTCGAAGTGCTTCTCGCAGACGTAGTCGGTCGACTGCAGCACGCGGTCCTTGCGCGGAATCGCATGGCGCCATACGTTCACGCGGTCCGCTTCTCGGTGTGCAGCAAAGAGCGTCGCTTTTTCAGCGCAGTTCTTGTCGCTAGATTGCACCGTGGCACAAAATACTTCTTGCCCATTTCACGGCTTCCTCACACGAATAGCGTAGCCTGTAATCGCACAAAAAGATTAAAAACAAGAGCGCAACGTGGCGACAACTGCGTTGACTAGACGGCGTCCGCTTATCACTAAGGCGCAATCGGGGCCTGCTCGCCCGGCTCTCGGCCACGTGACCCCTCCTGCCATCTGGCGGCGCGATGGAGCGGAGGAACCGAAGTTCAACGCAGCGAGTGCACGGCGGAGGCCCTCCGTCGTTCCACCTGTACTTCTAACACCGTGGTGCCGTCTTCATTATCGAATTACTTTTAGATTGTATGCACGTAAAATGGTCGCCGCTAGAGTACGCGCAGAAGCCGGACGCGCATCACCAGGTAAACTGCGGCTACCGAGCAAGTAAGTCCCCATCTAAAATAAGTTAGGTGCACTTAGCACATGAAACGCCGACTAAACGGGATAAATAACGTGCTGTTTCTCAAAGCCTACATTCCCGGACTTCTATTTTAACAAGATAGCGTTAAAGAGCTCCTTTCGCAGAAATTCCGGCGTCGGCGGCGGCGTCGTTGGCTGTGAGCGAAAAATCATCATCGTGTCCGCGACCGAAAAATCGAGAAATATGCAAATAAAATAAATAATAAAAATTTCCGGGTCCGAGTGAGGATCGAACCCAGGCCGTCTGCGCGGCAAGCAGGCGTTCTACCACACAGCCACGCTTCTGCTTGGGATTACATGGAAAATAACTTGCTCTGCTTGGAAATGCAGTGAAAGTAACTTTCATGCTTTACAAACACACACGTCCTTCATGCAGGCGTCACAATACAACATGCAATATCGCAGTAATATTGCGTGGTACAAGCGTACCTTGCCATCGGGGGGTCAGAACATGTGAATATCATATGACATCGTGGTTCAAAGCCGGCCACCCATTACAAAAGGCACACACGTTACTGCACGTATTTCCTTAAGACCACGTAGTGGGTGCATAGCAAGTTCGAAAACATATCCCGTTCATAATTGCTCGTGGTTTAAAGCATGCTACCCTTTACATAGTATGCACTAAGTGACTGAAATATGCATCAGGTACAGGATATCGCTATCGCGTTCAACTCTTAAAGGCGAAGCTTAGGGTCCCCCCAGTTTTTTCAGTGTAAATGAAAAATATAATCCCGGACCTTCAAAGCTGAGTTTGGCAGCCTTTTTGTGACAGTTCAGAAGTAGCGATAAGCGGTTATAACAATGTTCTTGTATCTTTGTATGTGGACTGCACTTTCAAACATAGCCGTATCTTTGAAGTTGGCATCTGTTGGCGTTCACACAAATTTTCCGCTAGCTTCATATTAGAGGGCAGGTGCAAATTAAAACGTATATGAGCGGGAGATGTAGTGTCAGTATATATATATATATATATATATATATATATATATATCGACGACAGAGATTGGGAGCACAGGCAGGAGCTTAGAGATGGCTGTAAAACTTTACTTCAGTTACTTGGAAGCCAGAACATACACGGAAGAAACTTCAACACTTCCAGTTTTGCCGGAAGTTGCGCAGGTGGACAGGTGGACTTTCCTCGAACTGCGCACTTCACTGACCATCATCATCATCATTAAATTTTTCCTTCGTCATGTTTTTTCGTGCTTTTTGTCCGCACTTTTCCTGGCGCAACATCAAAAAGGTGCAATCTGCTTTCATGTTCCCGCGAATTCTAGAACATCCTGAGTGTGCGCTCAGGAACACAAAAAAAAAAATCCTTGCTTCCTTGGGCAGACAAAGAGGCCGGTCAGGCTGAAAGCAGTGGAGGTACATGTAGTACTAGAGCGGCAACATAGAAGCGAGAAGAGGAAACTAGGTCCTTTAAGAAAGGGGTGAGGTGGAGCGGAGAGAAATGTGCAAGTGAAACTGGAAAAAAACTTAAATAACCAAGACTAGCGCTGCTGCCCGTTTCGGAGCGGATGAAGCCTCACTGGTCGCACCTGGCCGGTTCCGGAGGGCTACTTTGGCAGCTCGTCCCTTCCTGGCGGTCATTCGATTTATCGACGTTGCGTTCCGCGACGCGAGAACAGTTGATGGACAGCGGTGGCCTCAAAGCGTAGCGGGGGGTAGAATGGGGAGGGGGGGGGGGGCTGCGAGGCACTGCTTCTGCTTGTAGAAACATTGATGACGTCTTGTTACGACGAGCGTTTTTTCTCGATTTTCATAAATTCGTGAGAAAAATAGTGATGCTCCCAGATAAAGTGAGAAAAGAAAGAGCGTAGCAGAGCCTTGATAATTCGGCTGCCCCGGATCGGTGAAGCTCGGGTGCGGTGACGTTCCTGTCGGCTTTGCTCTTTAACAGCGACGTGACCATGTCAACGCCGCTGGAGACGTATCCGATATGCGCGACAAGTTGCCGCGGTGAGCTTCACAAGGGGATCGGCAAAAGAAGTCAGGCTTAGGGGAAATTCCGTCTGTTGCTCCAACAGCTTGTCTATAACTCTCATCCGCATTTGCGGGACGCTCGTAGCAGCAGAAGAAGGGGCAGGGTTGTTGCTGATCCCACGCCTCTGTTACCCGAGCCTGTACCCGACGGGCGCGAACGACGGCCGGGGCCGGCCGTCGCCGCGGCTGCGCTAGCTGCTGCGAATCGCCTTCGTCGGCGTCGCTGCAGCTTGGAGATGGAGCTCATCAGCGACGAGCTGGCCGACCAGCTTTGGGCCGTCCTTCAAGCCGAAGATGCCGCCAAGGTCCAAGGACTTCGAGCCGTCACCTGACTCACCAGTATCATCACCGACGGAGAATGGGACAGGGGTTAATCGCCTCTTCCCCCCGCCTCGCTCGAAGGAAGTAGCCAGAATGATTTTCAATAAAGTTTATTTAGGCATTCATTCTAATTTATCTGCAGTGTTTACAGCCATTAGAGGTTTTTAACACTATTTTAAGCGAAATGCTGAAGGCTGGAAAGAAAAGGTAGTACGTTTGACCAGGGAAAGGTAAGTTGAGATTAACTAGATAGTGCTTCAAGATGACGTCATCTGAACCGGCGGTTTAATGTTACCGTTGTCCTGATATATATTTTGCGGCTGAAAGAACAGAAAATAATTTCAAATAGAGTGTTCATATCAGAAAAATGATATTGCTACGATACTGGGGGCATCGTAACAATATGTTGCTGATATTTTCTGCAGCTGTCGCAAGCACTGATTATTTAGCTTCAGCTATCCCGTCAACTCAATCGCGATAGTGGTTGTGTTCAGGCTGTGTACATTAGATTCGTGCTATGTACTGCACTTGTGCTTTCTATCCTAGGTTTGTCTTGTGGGCTTTGCGTCCCAAAGCAACTCAGGCTATGACAGACGCCTTAGTGTAAAGTTCCGCATAAGTTCGACCATCCGGGGTTCTTTAACGTGTACTGACATGACACAATACTCAAGTCTCTAGCACTTCACTGACGTTTAAATGTAACCTCCACGGTCGGGACCGAACCCGCGGCTTTTCAGTCAGCAGCCGAGCAGCATAAACGCTGAACCTCCGCCACTGCTGCTGTTTCTGTCCTAAGCAACGCTTGAATAGCACGAATAAGCTAAGAAATCATACCGCTTCATTTAGTACCTCTTGCTATGCTATATTCTTCAAAAACCATTGTAAATACAAATATGGAGCTATATATTGATATACTACGCAAAGCCCACGCGTATAAAACGCATATATCATGAACTCAGCATTCCACCCTCATACACCAAGGTGTCCTCGGTTTCTTTTACAGCGAAATCTGTTATGAGGTCACAGCAAGGGTGCCGTAGTTGTCCGCCGCCGCCGCTGCCGCCCGTAACCGCTATCGCGCCAAATAAGGAAAAAAAGCGAATTAAGAAAAAAATATCCAGGATGGAATGGGGTTGGAACCTGGGTCCTCTCTGTGGCAGTCCAGTATTCTACCACAGAGCCATGCCGGTTTTCGAAACTCCTGCGCACGATAACCCTATACAAGCGTCATGTCGGGAAGCAATCGCGTTGACATACGTAAGATTGCGTGGTAGAAGAGCAAAATAACAACCGGGCGTCACAGAATGCGAATCGTGTAACCAGGCGTCACACAATATATATTTCGTAACGAGTGTGCAGTTGAGTGCTTACAACCCATTACAAAGGGCTCAGTCCCTAATTCTTCATCGTCATCTGCCACCGAAGCAATTAATGGCGTAGTGGATACCTTGCAAGCGTGCTTGTATTAGTAGCCCCAAGAAAGTTTGCAACGGGTTCTAGAAATGGCGCTCTTCCAGCTTTCGCTGTGACCGTGCTGCACTTCCCGCGCAGGCCTGGCGGTTTTTTTTTTTTTCGGCAGAAGTATATGCGTGATATTTATGTACGTCATAAAGCCTGCAACAAAGCATTCAAGCTCCTTAATTCTTGGTACGTGCACAAAGGTAACAAAATTGAAAGACGGAAAACATCCGTTGCGAAGCAACACGGGTATCTCTTCTTTACCTTTTTCCCGCAATGTCTTCCGGCTGGAAAAGATTGAATTCGGAGGAACATTTTCAGATAAGAGCATTCTTGTGTCCGCCCAATGCATTTGGACGTCCCCGTATGTTATTTTTCGACAGGTCCAGTGCATTCGGGTTCTTGGTTCTCTAGAGCACACCTATGGATTCTAGCTCCGCATGGAGCTCTGTGTATTTGATATAAAAACTGGGACATGTAGGTAAACGTGGCCTGAAACAAACAAACGAAGAAATTAAAAAAATAAAGAACAAGAAGGAGAGGAAGGAGGAGAAAAACTCAGCTTGGCTTAGCCTTTGTGGTTTTTTTTTTTTTTTAGTTTTTTTTTACGGTGATGGTGCGCCGTCTGTTGTCCATGTGAAAAATTTTTGAGCAAAAGAGACACTTATATTGTGTAGTTTATTAGATACGTTAATTTATTTGTTGCTATAGAACGGCCTTTTCGAAATCGGTGTTGCTAAGGCACCAGTGTTTTTTTTTTTTTATTGAATGTGCTAAGGAGCGGTTGATGCTAAGTTGTCGCTCCGGCCACTCATCTTCTCTTAATTGTTTTCATTGTGAAATTGTGATCGACCTTAAAACGGAACAAGATTTAGACATGAATGAACATTAACATTCCTAATTCCAGTACTACAACATGATTGCCCACGCAGTATCAATGTTCGTATATCATCACCGTTCACACGCCCGAAAAGTTCCACGCTTTTCTTCACTTTGTCTTATTGCAATACACCAATATGTTACCTTTGTATGTTGCCTGCCGCGTAGCTTAGCTGCTATGGCGTGGCGCTGCTGAGCAGGAGGGTGCGTGTTCGACTCCCGTGCATGGCGGCGGCATATCGATCGGTTTGAATCGCAAGGACATCCGTGTTCGTAAATTTAGGCACGTAACATACAACACCAGGTAGAGAGAGTTATTTGGGGGCCCAGCCATTTCTATAGTCATCTGGGCATGTGAAACTCCACAATTCATTTATTTCACCTTTGCAGATGATGAACACGCACTAGTTTTTCATTTTATGCGTAGCTGTACGACATTGTGCTGTTTGCTGCAAAAAACTAAAATATTGATAATACTGATCTTTTATAAATGAAAAACTGATCATTTCTCCAGCATCACTCGCGGTTCATTCCAGGCACAGTTAACACAGTTCCTTTTTAATCCCATTCTTTTCCTCTGTTCACCTAGTATTGCCTTCCCCCAGTGCCGGGTTACAAATATGACCTGACCTAACCTAACCGACGAAGTTTAATAAGTTGAATCACAGAAATTTAGGCTACTTAAGTCATGCGCGTGCAAAGAATATTTATATATTTCGTGTCTGAGTCTTGCCTTGTCGCGTCACCCATGAACTGGTATTCTATTTCAGCGCACCGACGATAGCTCCTCCTGACTGAGCTCAGAACTTTATTGCATTGTGCACACTTGAAATTAAAATATTATTAATTTTGCTTTTCTTATTCATACTTGACCAAACTTTAGGATTTGCTTAATTCAATATGTCATTCCTGGTTTCATACTAGGTAATGGAATTCTGTAAAAAAAGTAAGAAAATACAAGTTACCCACGGTTATGTCATAACCAAATAACTCGAAAGCTTTGAGAACTTCGCTTCGCGCAAACTGCGGTACGTTCGTTAAATACAAAACGGCGGTTTTTTTTTTTCTACTAGCAGACAACTTATTCGAGCCCCAAATCGACCTTTTATAGCGTTGGATCCATGCATGTACGGGACTTGTGTCGTTGTCGGCTGCGAAACAATTCAAGAACAAGCGTGAGGTGTAAAATACAAACTGTGTCCGATCACTGGGCCTGTAAAGAAAAATAGAACAACGTCCCATTTCTCCCTCCAACTCGGAGTTCATCCTCTCCGATTCCAAATAACGCATTAGGCCGTCTGCTCTTTCGGGCATTCATTGGAGCTGCTCGGCGATGGTGTTAGGGACAAGCTTCAAAGGGTTCCCTCCCTGCATCTCATCACCATTTCCTGCCGCTCTCTTCATGGTCGTATCGCTTCGCGATTCTTGCTCTATTCTACTTTTCCCTGAGTCGTGTTTCAAAACTTCTAGATTGCTCGCTACTAGCGGCGTATTTTCTTTCGAGAGTAAACGACACGGCTCCCTTCTCGGCGCTCAACACTCCGGCTGTGTACAGATGACCGTGCGATGAGAATTCCAGTCACGTTCGAGTCGGTCGGCGTCGTCAGCGAGAGTAACCTTTCTTCTCTTCTTCTAGTTCTTCCAATAATTCTACCTCTTATGGCTTCCAGCTTGTTTCAAACGAAGTCAGATGAATAACTGAAGGTGCTTCCGTCAAACCATGCACTTAAGAGAAAAGCCATCGTCAACCCGCCAAACGTGATGGCTTAAATATCTCATCGCTGGCAGTAGGTTTTGTTGGGGTGCAAGACATAGTAGTGCAACGCGCCATATTTGTACTTGTTTCTGGTTTCACGAACATTACCATTGCTTTACGCAATAAACAGAGAAAGATATGATATCGCCAGGAAAGATGTCGAGGTAGGCGAGGATACTCTGCGTGCTTCTTGGAGTTTTTTCAATTTATGAATTAAGTACGCAAACAGACGAACAAAGGGAGTGAAGACCTTTTTGACTGACCTTTTTACCCATAGTTGAGTTTTTCCTTAGAGTGCTTGTTGCAAAACTTTATGATATTCCAAGCCTTTTTTTTTTCGCATTTCGTGAAAACTTCCTTTCGTATTCATACGTCAGAAAATTGATAAATTCAAAAAGCTGAAGTTGAAATTGAAATTTCGAAAATTTATGTTGAAGTTTCGGCTGATCGCGTCAAACACTAGATACAGGCGTCGCTGGAGAAGTGTGCGTACGATTCATGCATGCGCTCATCTTTGCACCCGCACATTTAACAATCCACAGTTGGCGTTTTATTTCTCTCTTTTCTTCTATTTTGAGGGGGTGGGGGGTGGGAGGAATCGGCGATGGGAGAAAACTATATATATAGTAAAATACAGGAGAGTTCCGTGAGCGAACTTCTATGGAGGACTGGTGAGTGAGCTAGTCCATAGCTTGCCGTGTGCAGTGTGCTGTGTTTTATTCTTGTATTCATAGTCCATACCTCATTCCACTGATGCAACCATGAAGATATACTAACATTGCCAGGTTATCTTTCTTATCGATAAACGTGGCTGTTATATAGTGCATAATGCGCATGTATCTGGTTAAATATTCTACATTAACTCTGTCGCCCCCCCCCCCCTCCAGGGTATTCGCAAAGTTTAAAAGACAATTACGCTGTCGCTTGTCTCGTTATACCGAAATATCTTTTCCCCGCATTAACATCCCGTGAAGGATGGTATGCGGGATTTTAACTTAACTATTCTTTACGACGTTAGTGGAGCGGAAACACCCTTCCCTACACACTTCGCCCCTATCCAGTTTTGACCTAAAGAACTGAAGTGATAAATTAGAATTGAGTTCCTGTATGGGCAAGGCGTACATGGGGACACCCACCTGAACAGAACTCAATGTGGCACGCAGAGGTATGAATCTATAGGCGCGTGTTCACCATTGAAACTGAAGAATATGTGCACTGAGCTACATATTGAGATGCCCACCGTAACTGATTGCCGAAGCTGCCTATGCAGCAACAGAAAGCCCCCGGAATTCCAGAGACGAGGGCACGAAAGCTTCGACTTAGAAAGGGAAATGTATCAACAAAAAGAATATATGATTGGGTACAATCACGTCTAAAGAGTTTGAACTTTCAAGTTATGTAGTCCCAGATAACAAACAAATGCACATCTCCAGAGGGCCGCCATGTTTTTGTTGCGGCTTCAATAATTTATTTATTTGACTTTAGCCCACAGCTGTCTCATGTGCTTTATGGTAGGGCCCGTAGATTTCCTCAAAGAAAGGTTGCTCCTTCTTTATTCGCTCATAATAACTTGTCAGCTTGGGATACTTGGCACGGTCAATCACGTCATTCTGCAACAAACATGACAAAGAACACTAGTGAAAAAAATTTCCTCTAACAACCATTAGCAATTCACGTGGACGCCGTATGATATCAAATAACCAGCCCCACTACCAGATCAGGAAAAAAATTCCCCAAGAATGTTCTTTGGAGTTGTCTCAGGAATACGTAAGCGCAGAATTTCATTGTAGGTTGCGGCCGTCACATTGGGGATGGTGACTTTCTTCTCTCCAGCATTCGCCAGCCTCTGGGCGTCCTCCTTCTGAAGGGGCATCCCGCGGCCACTGGATTGCATGTTCGCTATTAAATTTTTGGAAAGCTCAAATTTTACCCCAATAATATAGCGAACTCGAGCGAGTTGGTATATTTTCCTCGTGCTTAAACTGCAGCAGGCACGGAACGAGGTACGACAAAGTAATCCTGACCCTAAACTAAACTCTTTATTCAAGTTTCCTTTTCAGTAACACTTTCAGTTGAGAGTAAGCGCCGACCGTGTCCGCTTCATCTCTTTCATCCTTGTTACGTGCTCGCTGCAATTTAAGCATTATTAAAGTTTGCTTGTGTACAATCCTCCATGTCGTCTTTATGTTGTCCTAGAGAAGGATTTTATTCAACTACAATGGAATTCAGCGCTTCATAGAAATCGTTCTTCCTTTTGCATTTGTTTCGCACTGCGGGCTGAAACTCTCATACGCTTCAGATATATTCAGATTTGGCAAGCGTGTTGGTGTAGCGGAATGGACAAAGACACTCGCCTGTCGAATGCGTGGGGGGCCCACAATCAGAGGCAACACCACCAAGAAAATTTAGTTTGTCTTATACAATTATTTGTTTGTAGCGATGATCGTCTTACCTGACAGAGAGAAAGGCGGCAAGATTTCTGGTTGACGCGCGGGCACTTAAAGAAAGCAACGTTAAGGAAATGAAATGCTTAGGGATGCGGAACAAAGTCGACACGCATTTTGAACAGTGTGTAAGAATTAAAGGCGCCCTGCAACACTTTTTCAAGTAATCATCGATTGGGTAAATTAAAAAGGCTTATTATTGCTTCACGAATCGACTGTCGCAAAAATTTTTGAGATTCCATCAAATACCAGCAGAGTTAGAAGGATTTTCCGAACTCTTTAAGCGCGCTCTCTCGCCTTTCGTGTCAGGGAGCGTGCTGAAAGCTACACAGGGAGGGGGGTATGACTAGGGGGCAAGAAGATGCGTCCCTGTGTAATTTGTAATTTGCGAGCTTTATTGTAGTTTGCGAGCTCAGGTTACTTAAGTAGTCACACATCAGTTGCACTAAGGGGTATTGTTTCTTCTAATGCTCATCGTCTTCTCAATGTTATTTTAACGTGATGTGCATACGCTATCGTAACATTTTATTCGCTAATATAGCAGTGTCGCTATATTCCAGACCAGGCTGGTAAAAGCCAAGACCAGGCATGCAAAAATAAGCCAGTGTGCTGTTATGTCTACAAATCAGTGTTACATCGCATTCGACGTGTCACATTCGTTAGCAAACCTCAAGGGCCACAGTGACGCGGGCGGTGGCTGCAAGATCGGCCACGGTGAAGCTGTCGCCGACAGCAAACTTTCCATCCCCAATAAGATTTTCCAGTCCTCTGAGAACGTCCCGCTCGAATGCCGCCATCTCGTCGGGCGTCGGCTTGCCCTTCTGCTTCACTTGTTCCTGTACACCAAACAAACAAACACATTATCGTTTCATTTGCGTGACAATACGATGACATGTCGACCCAGGCACGAAGCTTACAAAAAAATTACACCATCTCCCACTAAAGGGAACGATGAGGGGATGTGAAGCATCATTGGTGGTGCACACCAAGTTTCCGTTTACGTTCACTCGGCCGTCGAAGCCAAGCGTCGGCGTCGAGCTACCGCTTCCGCTACAGAGAGACAACGCGAGTCTGCGGCGAGGGTAGCGAGGCTTTCGAGACAACTGCAGCGACCGGGAACCGACGGAGCGACCGCACGATTCAAGCGAGACTTCCTGAACGGAGCGCCCGCGCTTACATGAAATGCGGGAGGGAGAGGAGGGAGTGGGTTTACAGGCTGCAGCACGGGGGAGGAGGAGAGAAGGCGACCGAACACCTGCGTAAAGGAGGAGAACGGGAGAGATAGTAGGCGCATGCGCAGTAAGGGTGGTCAGAACGCACATCACCACCACCGGATTGAACTCCGCTCTAAGCTGCTTCGCATCTAAAACACTTGCCTGCAAGTAGAGGTACTGCAGCTCATCGGGACGAGTCGCGTAGGTAAACTTTCACACCCTGACAGTGGTAATAATCGCAGGGGTTTTGCGTCCCAAAACCACCATAACATTATGAAGGACGCCGCAGGGGAAAGCTTCGAAAATTTCAATCATCTTGTGTTCTTTGAAAGTGCTCCTAAATCAAAGTACACGGATATTTAGCATTTCGCTTCCATCGAAATACGGCCGCCGCAGCCGGCATTAAGTCCCGCGAGCTTGGGGTCAGCACTCGGGCACCATAACCACATGCATAGTGCCCGTAGGATGAACCTTACGAGGTGCGACTAGCATTTACAAAAGAAAGCATGTCATTTCAACGCAATGTATATATCCCGTTTTTGATCCGATACGCAGCTTCTTGAAGTTGTGACGATTATTGATAAAATAGTCATTTTGTCTGAAACAACACACGCACATACTAATGCAGGTGCATATGGGTTTGCTTGACGCTAGAACCCTGATACTTGGGCTAACTGGTTGAAATTCAAAATTTAGACATCAAAGCAAACAAACACAACTCTATAAAGCGAAAATGAAGAAGCACGTCGCGGCTTCAGTGTGATGTTTGAGCTGGTGTTTAATCTATATTGGGCGCCATTCCCAGCTTTAAGCATTTAAACTTCAGTAGATCCTTTAGGTGGATACGCGTCCACACTGCGCGGACAAAGCGAAATGATTGCTCTATGCACGAAAAAAAGCTCTAAACAGCTCACAGCTTTATACAGAGTGCGGCAAACATATACTTACAAAGAAGGCCCACGATGCGCTGAAAATAGTAGTGGAAATGCATGCAAGAACCTGGTCGATGCGAGCGCGCGTATTCAGGTCAGCAGGGTAGAGTTCCGACTCAGGGGCGTATTTGCGGAGCAAGTAGTAGGCGATGGCAGTGCTGCAAAGACAAGCATATGACAGATACGAAAAAAAATAAATTATTATAATTGCTGGAGTTGAACGTCCCAAAGCCACGATATGATTATGAGAGACGCTGTAGCGGAGAGCTCCGGCAAGTTCAACCCCTGGGGTTCTTTTACGTACACCTAAATCTAAGTTGCATTTTCGCCTCTATGGAAAACGGAGCCTCCGCGGTGGCGGATTCGATCCCTAGACCTTGCGGGTCAGCATTGGAGCACCATAACCAGTAGACCACCGAGGCGGATGAGAGAAAGATATGGTGGTTTCTTATCGTGAGCCAATGCACGATAAATTTCGCTTTAACGGCTTGGTAAGCCGCTTCGATAAAACATATGCAGCCGCCATAGCGCCATGGCTGGAAGATGAAGATGTGTGCCATGTAATACTTCACAGATCTCAGTCCTTTGTTTCCCTTTCATTTGGTTATGTTGTGGTTACTGAATTAGTCGTTCACTGAATTTTCGTGGCTTTACAGGCACGAATGATGATTGCATCTTTCGTAAAGGTGCGTCACATTCAGTGCAACATCCCGTCTCTGATCGACCCCAAGTAGCACTCCAAGTAGCAACGATGGAACGGGCTGGCAGCCCGTCCCGTCGTTTTCTTTCTTTGTGCCTCGGGTTTCCCGCTGGTTTTTATCTAATTCGACACGCACCACTACCGAGCCCAGTTCATCGCCTTGGTACGAAGTAGCGCTCTTCAGCTTCCTTACATTGCTTCTTCAGCGCCCAGGAAGTAGAATTTGTCCCTGCAGCGCGCGAGGGGTACACCCTCACAAATATTGTGATACGTCAATCAGGCGTTATATCAAGTTGTATATGGTACAGTTGTGCACATGAAATTTTTCGATAAAGCATGGGATTGCCGTCGCGGAGACACTTTCTTGCGCATAACATGGTCGGTCATAGTTCCCGATATTTAGAGTTTTGCGTTTGATTAAGCTCGGCTAGCTTTCTGAAAAGAAAGAGATTTTATGCAGAGTATTCGTAACTTAATTTCCGTTTGTAGTTTATTATTGTCCTGCTCACTTATATCACTGGGAAGTATCAGTGAGCCGACATCATCATTTTCAGGACCAGCGCTCTAAGAAAAAAGGTGTCCTTTGACTCTCCGTTTAGACATTTGAGAGTTGCATGTATCACGTGCGTTTCACGACCCTCCTAAAGAGAGTGAACATGCCTTTTTAAAAGGAGCGCTAAGCATGTGACTCTTAAATGTACAAAGAGGTAGCCAAAGTTTTTAGAGTGAAGATGAGAGTTTTCTTCGATACGTACGCTATTGCACAGATTTCTTGTTGCAATCTGTTCTGCGTTCGGCTCTACATGGTCAGCCCCACAGCAGCGACCATTCTGATCACGCTTCAGGTATGCTACGTGAGCCTCCGAGTGGGCCTGAATTCGAAATATAATTTGTTGCTTCCTAAGGCGCAGTTGCTGGAAACGTATCGAAGTTATTGCAGGGCTCGTTGAAATACAGGCAACGGGACTGCTTAAATTGGGTACAAAAACTAACAAGAGAGCGAGAGAGAAAAGGTTAAGAGAAAGGCAGGGAGGTTAGCCAGAAGAAAATTTCCGGTTTGCTACCCTGCACTGGGGAAGGGGTAAGAGGAAATAGAAAGGTAAAGAGGTAAAAAGAAAAGAGGAATGGATAAAAAAAAAGAAAGCGTATTGGGTAAACGCAAACCCATGTGAGCGAAGCCACACCTCATACCAAGTTTGGAGCGACGACCTATTTATCTCTCACAGTAGCCATTCCTGTGCATAGACAACTATGTACCAAGTGCTTAATCAAAGGTGCTTGACGCCTTACCTCTCGTACACCACAAAACCTTCATCGTCAATAGCAGGAACTTTGTGGAATGGGTTTATCTGTAATAAAAAGAGGAGTCCACATCAGCGTAATCTCCTCGAGAGTAACGTCTAAGAAGACATTCATAGGGTAAAGTGAAATATGGTTTTCAGTTTAATTTCTAACAAAACTTTGAACATTTCATTAAGCTGGTCCTTATAATTAATCCGCCGACAACAGCGTTTGTTGAGTACTTTGCTGAGTCCTTTGGCAAAATTTTCTCGTGTTTGTCTTGGAAGTTGTTGAAATGTATGGGGAACACTGCGCGAATATGTGTATGCCACAGGTTCGCCTATTTCTTATAACAAACACACCATGAAATAATTTATTGCGATAGTATTGGTGAGGACACCCTAAGCGAAAATTCTTCGACGTCTGCATCCACGTGATGATTAGTATAAAGTTCGTCCTCGAATACTTCCTACCACGCCACACGCATGATTGATTCTGGTACGGGGAGCGAGAGATGCGAGATAGTCTGCTGGGGTAGGTCGTACGGTGTCGAAATGTGTGCGCTGTGGGGATGAGAGGAGGTGAGTGCGTGTTGCCGATGAAGTGTGCGTTTGCTCCTTTTCTCAGCAGGCCCGACAGGGAGCTTACACGCCGTTGGTCCGCGCAGCAGTGGTTCTAAAGGACGGTGATCGCAGCCTACCTTGTATAAGTTCCGCTGATTGAAAGTAATCTTGAGCGAATCCAAAGACTGAGCTACCCGTGATCGCTGGTCGCCGTGTGTCCGCTGCCTCCACGTGTCTAACGTTGCTGCTCATGTAATGTTACTTCAAGGAAGCGAGAGGCAATGCGATGCGTTTACTCGTTCACTCACGTCAGTCTGGACTGTTCCTAACACTGTAAAAAGATGTTCTCACCACAATCGCATGGGAGAT
>JALIZH010029245.1:0-16466 GCA_030522465.1 Rhipicephalus appendiculatus | reverse complement strand
GTATGTGCAGAGCAAAGAAACAAAAACAAAATGAAGAAACGTAAACGACTTATAGCGTGAGTCGTTTGTGTGTCTAACCTTTGTCTTCGTTTCTTTTTGTAGTATTGTACATGCTTTGACATCAGGGGTGGTGGCTTCAGAACCAGCGCTCCGAAGTCAGTCCTTAACTCCTCACTTAATTATTATGCCGTGCAAAGGTCGACCAGGCAAACACAGAACACAAACACAGAAGTGTATTAAGGCGAAAGTCTTAAGCCCCAACCACACGTGCGCGTTGGAACGCGCCTGGACGCGATGCTAAGCGTCAGCGTCAGTCGAGGAGGCCGGATCGCGCGTTGGCGCGGAACGCGAAACGACGCTTAAGGCCTGACCACACATACCCGTTGCAGCGTGTCAGCGCGCGTCTTTTTGACGCGGCGCCGCACCCTCTTTCTATGGAGAGAGAGGGGCGCGTAGCTTCGCGTAGCCACGTGCCCCCTCTTTCCATAGGGAGAGGGCGCGGCGCCACGCCATAAAGCCACGCGCTGACGCGCTGCAACGGGTACGTGGTCAGGCCTTTAGTCTACGCGCTGACGCGTTATAACGCGTACGTGTGGTTAGGACTATAGATTCCTTAGATGCCACAGAAAGTAGTGACCGTCGGCGGCGTCGTCGTCAACACGAGTGATACAAAAATCATCATGTGATGACGTCAGCATGACGTCACAGTTCGCCGAAATTTTTGACGATATCAGTTCAGTCGACTCAAAAGAAGATGATGACTTTCGCCTTCGAGTCGTCGTAGGCAAATGCGTAAGATACCATGTGACTTTTTTTCTATTTCACTGCTGCTGTGAGCAGTAATCGGCAGTGCCTTAATCGCGCATGCGTGACCCTTTTTAACATTGGAAAAGGGACACCAACCAACGTATTCAAGTAACACAATGACTTATTTTTACTTTAAAATGAAAAATCCCGACGTTTCGGGTGCAACTCGGACGCTTCTTCAGAGGTGACTGAGGCGCACCAGGGAGCAACAGAGTTTATAACGCCTATAAACCTTTTATTAATGTTTTTTTTTTTCATCAAGAACTGTACTCGTCGAACACACACCAAGGTGTGTAACGTTGGTCAGACGACGCTTCGCAAGATGTCGCTACCATATGCATCGTCCCGTAGCATGGTTGTTACGTAAACTTCGTGCCGAATGCGTATACCGGAATAGAGGGGACACGCTGAAACTGTGGTGTTGCCGAGCGTGGATCCGGACGCTGATGTCCCGGAGACGCCGCTGCGCAACGATGCGTGCATCTTCCGTGTGGCCTCTTCCGACTGAAAAATAAAAATGATAAAGAATATTAAGAAGGCGAGCGACCGCGCGCGTGCATATACTGAGCGCGTATTAGAAGCGCTGTTCCTGTTCGCTATTTATCAACCAGCTTCATCGAGGACACCCCTTTCGGAGAGATTAGGCCGTAATCTCCAGGTCGCGAGAGGAAACGAAGCGTAAAAAATGCACGGATGAATGAAAGTTCAAGTACACACAGAACGCGCACAAACTTGTTCCTTCTTATGTGCTTTGTTTTAATTTATTATTATTATTTTTTTTTGCACTGCCCTTTCACACTAAAGGAGCGAGCGCACTAGCCCAAACCAAAGTTTTCTTGGAAGGAATGGAAGCCGTCGTATCGGTGGGCACAGCCATCTCTCTCTCCCCTCTCGCTGTGTGTGTGTGTGGTGTGTGTGTGGTGTGTGTGTGCGTGTGTGTGTGTGTGTGTGTGTGTGTGTGTGTGTGTGTGTGTGTGTGTGTGTTTGTATGTATGTGCGCGCGCGCGCGTTAGCTAGCGATATCGGCCGCGTATGTACATGTCTTCCCTCATGTGCACGTGTGCGCGGTCACCAGATCGGGCTTTTTGCCTATCCATTACTGCGTTGTTCTGTTACTTGTTGTTGTTGTTGAAGTAACCTCATTATGGTCCAGAGACTTGTTTTTTTTTTTTAAATTTTCCTCATGCTCGAGCGGTTGGAAACAGGAAGTGGTAGGGTTACCATATATAGTAGAAGCCTCAGCAGCAGTAGTGTATTGATAGTATCAGTTGTGGTTGTAGGTGAATAGTGGTAGTAGTATTACTAGTAGTAATTGTGTAGCATAGGAGCAGCAGTAGCATTAATGAAGGAAACTTCAGAAGAAGGCGTAGCACCATTGGAGAAGTAAAAGGTAAATGTATCGGCCCAGCAAATCATCGGCCACGTCAGAGCGGGCGCGCTGCGTAGACAATGCTATATATAGCTCGGCAGCGCAGCCACACAAACATTATTATCCAATACGCTCTCTCTCTCTTAGAGGTCATGTGTCGAGTCAGCTTTGCGAGGGAGAAAAAGCGAAGGGAATATGGCTTCACAGCACCGGTTGTAATAGCATGAGCAGCATTGAACAGTATATAGTAACCGACTTTGCATCCTTCCAGGGCCAGGTCATAGGGAGCTGACCTTGTACAGAGTGTTGTGTGGTTCTTATCTCGAGAGGCTGGTCAGGGCCAACGTGAGGCCTCTCGAAAATATGATAATATGGCGCCGCGGGAGGAGCAAGATAACGACAAACATCGTATCCGGGACGCGTGGTACGCTGTGCGATGATGACACACTCGTTGACAGCGACCTCAAAACTTTTGACGTATACTCACGGACTGAAACGCGGAAGTTTAGCGCTGAGTCATGGCGCGTATACTTTCGTTTTCGGCGTCTACAGTTTGTGTCATGTCGGATTATATTGCTTGTATGGGGGAGCGCAGAAGCTGTCCGGAATTAAGGGTATCTGGACAGCAAAGGTTGTGGTGCATCTACATATCGGCATAAATTTGACTCGAACGCTTACATTAATGGCAACATTACCTTCAGCGGCCATATATATGCGGCGACATGACGCGATTACGTCCTTGAACAATGTCCTTAAAGAAGCCACGACACCCAACTTTCGATCATAATCCGTGTCTTTGGGTGAATCCTTGTGTGTTAACAAGCAAGCTGGCGAAACTTCGGCGCATTTGGCGAAGCGTTTGATTTATAGTTGAATATTTTTCTGAAGATGCGATCGGCCCGGGAGTCCGGCAACACCGGCGCACTTGCGAGCCGTGACGTAACAAGCTGCTTGCTGTGCGTGCGTCTGCACTCCGGTCGGCTGTGCGTGCAATCGAGTCATTATTTCAGCTTTCTTCAACTTGACAAAGAAATCGCTCAATTTGCTGCGGCTGAAACCTTTGTAGAAGACGACAGCTCCGCTCCATGCAGAACGTGACGTCACAAACGTCATTGCGAAGTGGCGGTCGCCGGCGGTAGGTGGAGCTTATAGTCGGAGACTTCTATGGCTTATTTTTTACTGAAATATTCTTGTACAACGCATTCTTCATCTATGTATAGATACAATAGATCATCTATACTTTTGTTTTTCGCTGAAAACTGCAAACCAGGGATCAGGGAGGCCAGGGGAACAACGACCCAATACGCCGAATCCAGTATCACAGAAGTTCATCGCTTTGGTATAGTGGCGAAATTTGACGTGCCATTGAGGGGGTTCACGGGCCCCTCTTGTTGGAAGTCCCTGAAGTCAGCACCGGGTTGCGGGAACAACCACAGCTGCAACATATCCTGGGAACAGTTTACCGGCCACAGTTTACTCAGCGAAGAAAAACAGCCCCCCTTACACACTACATCTTTGCTTGCGACACTTGCACAGAAAACATTCACCTTTAGCAAATCTGTTTCAGTTGTCACGAATTCACACGTGGCCTCTCGCTGCCACATGGAATACACAATACAAACTCGGTGAGCATGTGGCCCTTTCATGTATATTTCTATGTGTACGAGTAATTTTATTTATTTATTATTTATTTATTAGCGCAACCTACATCGCCCAAGTGGGCATTATTGTAGGGGGGTGTGGAAGAAAAAACACACAGTTTTACAGTAAAAAATGCACGCATTTGCGCATCAGTAATACATCTGAAAATATAGCCTTTTGAAAACGAACGAATCATTTATGCTAGTCCTGTACATTCTACGAGCTGCGAATGACAATAGCCTTATGCAAATACAAGAAACGCTAAATATTCGTCTGTCTATACAGACAATCACATGCGATAAGTCTGCAGCAGAACCGCGTTTTTTTTTTTTCTTCTTCTATCTTCGGGGTGATGAATCACCTACTCGCCGTACAATCGGCGACCTTGCCCCCGGTGTGAATTCTCGTCTACTGAATACGGTGCGATACCGTTAGCGGCCGTGTCGGTGGTCTATAGCTGTATAAACCCGCAGCTGTGGTGGCGTGAGATGTGTCTGTCGACGGGGGGCTCCTAGTTTGTGGTTTCGCAATACGTCTTAAAGAGGGAGGGAGGGAGGGGGGGGTCTGCCAAGGCCGCCCCTCTTTTATTTCTCGCTGTTCGCGGCTGCGACGGCCGTGGGAGAGCCAACGCGGCGTCCCGCGTCGCATACAAAAAGAAAGGCCGGATGACGCGTTTGGGACGTCCCGTTATCTCCTTCTTTTGTGCGTCGCCGTTCGATCTCCTTGTTTGAATTGAACGGTGGTGCTGCATTTTCAATGCGGCTTGATACACGGTTACTTACGAAGGATATTATAATGGCGCACTTACACCCGCCGCGGTGGTGACTTGGCGGCTGCACTCTTATAAGAAAGAAGAAGAAGAAAAAAAGCGTCCTTTGACTCTTCATTGCGAGTACTCGAATTGCCACGTATATAAGTCTCGTTAAGGAGGCAAGTTAACTCTCTCTTTTGAGTCACACGGCTGTCCGAAGAGAGTTTACGATGATCTCCTAAGAGAGTTCACGTGTGTCCTTAAAGATAGTCATGTAGACCTATTCCGTGTTTGTGAACAGCGGTAGGCGCCGTCGACATACGGAGGCGCTTGTAGCGACGTCGCGGCGCGTACGCTCCGCCCAGCTCATAGCTCGCCACTGCCTTCTATGATCACGTGACAACTGGCACAGCAGCTGCAAAGCTACCTCCTAGCACAGCGCGTCGGGGGGAGCATCCCGCTTGCAGCTGCTGTGCCAGTTGTCACGAGATCATAGAGGGCGGTGGCGAGCTTTGGTCTGGGCGGAGCCTACGCGCCGCGACGTCGCTACAAGCGTCTCAGTATGTCGACGGCGCCTACCCCTGTTTACAAACGTGGAATAGATCTATACGTTGCAAGTCAGGAGTCTCCGAAAGGAGTCAAAGGGCTCTCTTTTTTTTTTTTTCGGTTATTGGTCATTCCGGCTAGCAATGCGAGCAGCGAACGGAACTTCAGTGCGGCGGGACATGTGATGCAGGAGCGCCGCACTTCACTGAAGCCCAATCATCGGACAGCTTACGTTTGCACGACAATTCGTAATCTGTGTATGTAGTAACTGTCATTTGCCGTTTGCGTATGTTTCACTTTGCTATGCTGAATTAAATGCCACATAATCGGAAAACGATACCTTGTCCGCGCAGCGAGCCATCATAATAAGTTGGTGGCGGGCGGGCTCGCTGCCCTTCAGCGTCGGACTCGGGCGGGCCTTCGACGTAGTCAGCGGGCCTGGGCCATGCTCGGGCTGGAAAATGCGGCCAATGCACGACTCTAGCGTATAGACCACTCCTTTCTTCTTTCTCTCCCCTTCCATCCCCACGAACGACGCGGCGCCGTGCTCCCTTATGGATTGTGCTTACGGGTTTGCGAAAATACGTGTCCTTGTATCCTCAAACCACCACCATTACTACTAACGCCACCAATTGTATACCCTGTGTGTTCTGGTGAAAAGTTATGTTTCTCCCAAAATTACAAAGAAACCAAAGCAGGGCCGCTGTTGCGCGGTCACAGACTGCGCCATCCAAGCGCGCTCGGATCTTGTTACCTAATAGCACATAAAATGAATTGACTTCGCGCAAGCGGTGCTTGTATACTGGAGGATTTACGACGGGCTACCACTTGCAGCTGTTGCGAAAAGAAGCGAGCGGGACCCAATTGGACGTCTCTCTTTTTTTTTTTTTTTTTTTTTTTTTTTTTTTTTTTTTTTTTTTTTTTTTTATATCCTATCGTCGAACGCAGCCATGGCTTCTCGTCTTGCCTGCCTGCTTCGACGGCTGGGTGCCCCGACTGTGAAGGCTGACAAAGAGGGAACCCTCCCATCACACACACACACGCACACAACTTTTGCTTGCGTCACGTCGAGGGTGTATACGCCCCGACGAGCTTTTATTAAAAGACGGCGGTGCCAACGCCACACCAAGACATGCCGGGTCTTGGTTGCTCAGGCACCGCTGTCTTTAATGGAAGTATTTGTCCGAGTCTGGTTCCGTTTATGGGCCGGGTTTGTGGAGTTCTTTCGTTCTCGACAAACCCTGTCTGTCGTTGGCCGAAGCTCTTTGTGGCTCCCGCTTGTTGCCTCGGCGTCGGCGAGGTCCTCGTTCTCTCTCTCTCTCTCTTTACGTATGAAATTGTGATGAACTTCACTTAGCGTAGAATAAATGCAAAACGAGATGTCCATTTTGTCCTCTCCTTATTTGTCTGCGAAATAATTGGACGACATCATTGCTCCCATGATGACATATAGTAGTATAGATATAGGGTTCGCCTGTGTATGCTGCTGCACTCCAAGGAAAAAAAAAAAAAGAATGAAAAAGTTTGCCTGTTACTCCATTTTTTTTTTTTTTTTTTTTTTTTTTTTTTTTTTTTTTTTTTTTTTGGTAAGGCCTGAATTGCCACTCATATACCTCTCTTTAAACATACACCTTAACTCTCTTTTTGAGCCACGGTGCATTTCAGAAATGCGCGCAGTCGCACAACGGACAGACAAGGAAACGCAAAGGAAGACAAGCGCTGACTTCCAACTATAATTTTAATTTCACAAGGACATGCTTATATATGCACAAAGATGCAAAGATACATTCTGCCGTTTGCTCATGGCAGTGGGAAACCGATCGACACCATTCAAGCGCCTAGCGCTTTTCACCACATGCATATAACTCTTTGTTCGATAGGGTATAACTGACGGCTTGCTGATCGGCCCTTTTTGCTTCAGTCATCGCTGCTTATATTGCGAAGCTAGTAAGCTCATTTCGCTGCCTCTTGACAACCGCATCGAAAGGGGTGGTGGCATAGGCGTGCGCAGGGTTCCCCCTTCGGGGGGGGGGAGTGAAGGTTTGTCGAAGCGCCCCCCCTCCCTAATATGTTAATGTACGGGACTGACTTTGCGCCCCCCCCCCCCTATCGCCCCCACCTACCTATTATGTCAATGTATGGGGCTGGCTTTGCGCCCCCCCCCCCCTTCTCGCCCCCCCCTTGCCCCCGCCCCCCGTGCGCACGCCTATGGGTGGTGGTGGTGGTGGTGGGGGGGGGGGGGGGTACACCGCATTTTGAACAGTGCTATCCTCGTTCGACGCTGGAGCCCTTTGTCCGTACCTTGGGACAGTTTATCTTTTTTTTTTTCCCGAGGCTTGAGTTTTCTGAAGAGAGTTACGTGTGTGGAAAGTCGGGATTCTCTAAAAGGAGTAACAGCTAGGCAACCTTTTTGTTTCTTTTTTTTTCTTTTCTTAGAATGCGGATCGCGAGGGTGTCGCACTGTGGGACTCGTGAACACGTACGACGGGACCGTCTACGGACACCGTGCACCGGCGCGGTGTCGTCCCGGCGGGTTGTCACTCGTAATTACGTCAGCGTTATACCGCGCCCGCGGAGTCGCTTCTCGTGTATCATTGCCGCTGGGCTTGTCACAACGCTGCGGTATACGCTGCAGAAGCGATGGGTTCGTGGGTTGAGTGTCCCACTCCCGCGCCGCTTCTTTGGGCATCTCTCCCCAGATTTGGCGCATCGAGGCCTCGAAGACAGGCGCCCTGCCGACGCCCGGTCGCCCGTCTCGGATTTCAGCTGTGGTTTCGTATGTGTGCGGCGTGCGCCGCGTCAGCAGCGCAGCGCCCGCGAACCTTCATGCCTCGCCGTCTTGAAGGCGCAGAAGTATAGAAATCGCAGAGAGGCTGTCACGCCGAGCACCACTTACGAGTTAATGGTGTGCTTCAGGGGACCACCGTATAACATAATATGTCCACATTGCATGTTTATCACATGCGGTTTAGAGAATCCTAATGTAGTTTCCCATTTATGGGTTACTGTCTTTTTTTTTTCCATACACCGCCAGTTCGTCAGGTCATATACGTAACCCGACAGAAACGTGACGTGTGATCTTGTTAGTAGAGCGGTGCGGCCCTGATGCTGGCATAAAAGTGGGAACCGCGAAACGACACGGGGTACCGGTTATCCGCCTCCACGTCCACCCCCCCCCTCCCCCCCATCCACCAATGACACGAGCCAACCGACCACTGACGCTGGCAAAATAGCGATGCTTTTCCGTAAGAGAGAAAGCTTTATTTGTAAAAAAAAAAAAAAAAAAAAAAAAAAAAAAAAAAAGTAAGAACTCGGTCGGGCCCCCTCGTCGCGGTCTACCGTTTACTTTGACCGGACCATAAGAGGCTTCCTATAAATACACCAGAGGGAACTCTGGCGCTAGTGTCTATGGGAGCTGCAACGCACGGCGCTTCAGCCAGCATGGGAATGATATGGGTAGTACAAGGATTTGCCTAGTCTTGCCTAGTCTTCGTTCTTTCGGCTCCGTGTGGCCTGAATCCGCTTTGCCGCAAGACGAAGTTCAGCAAAGGTGTAGCAGGTTACGCTTCACCACCTTGACCTTTTTAGGCTCACCAATTCAAATCGGCTCACGAAGTTGTCCGTTTTTTTATCCGAAACGAAAAACAAAACACAACAATAAACAAAGGCACAACTGCGTTCGAAGCGACAAGAGGCAAATCCGTGTACTGCCCATCATTCTCACGGTGGCTGGACGATCGCAGCGCCAGAGTTCCCTCTAGAAAATATTGTAAGAAACTCTATGATAAGAGCTACATTATGCAACGTCTGACTAGAACTTTTAATTCAATGTTTGGTCGTGGCGTCACGTCATGCGCGACGTTGTCACGTGACTATTTCGCACGTAACAGTGATTACAAGTTCCGGTATACTGCGCTCTTTTGAGTACGGAAACGCGCCGCAGCGACACACATGTTTCTCCTACGCAACGCTCACAGCGCAGTGACGCGAAAAGTGACCCGTCAACACGAGGGATGCAAAAAATCATCACCACCCGTCATCATGACGTATCAGATCGCCAACATTTTGGGACGTCATCATGACGTCACAAAAAAACGTGACGTCACATGATATTGTCGCTCGGTCAAAGGTGGGCTTGATCACTGAGGCAATGCAAAACCGCGGGTGAGGTGCAGAGCGCTTGCAACGCCCCTGATCCCGGAGGGTGTGCAAAACCACGTTAGGTGCACAAGGCTTTCTCAGGGGCCCGGGTGAGCATCGGCTGCGCTTCGTGTGTGCGTGTTCTATGTGTCTAACGTGTTGTCGTCTTCGCGCAGTTTAAACATGGCTTCAAAATCGATCAACCAACTAGCCCAACAACATGCATTACTTGAGCATCGGCATACATCGACCGTGAAGAAAGAGACGGCAACTTTCGCCTTCGAGCAGTCTCAGGCGAACGCATTGTAAGGGACCCTGTCAGCTTTGTTGTCCTTTTTACCTGACTGCGGTGAAAACTTCCTCTCTGCACGATGCGACGCCGCGAAGGCTGCAGCCGTCAGCAGCGAGTGCACATATATGTACGTAATAACTCGCAGGCGCGCAATTAACGCAGCATGTCCGCTCGCGTATATTCTTCCTCCTCGTGTAAAAACACGCGTTTCTCGCGCGCGCGCCGAAAATAGCGGCGTGACCAGCCTGCGGCGCTCGATGCTGTTTGCGTCCAGTTGTTTGCGTTTTTAGCCTTTTTTCACGGTGTCGTGCGGCCTCGTCGTCGCCGCAGTGTGGCCGCGTATACCGCGACTGAAGCGACGTGTGCGTGTCTTTTCCACGACGCCCAACAGCTCGCGACGAGCCTGCGTGCGCCTTCGTGTGAAGGCGAGGCCTTGGCCGCGGCGGGTGGTAACGTGGAGTTTTAGGGACGAAGCTCCTTAGGGCCTAGCCTTGTCTGGCGTCCTTCGCGCTACACGAAACCGAAACTGAACACCTGCACAACGAAAAACGAAAACATCTGTGTAAAAATGTGTACATCAATGAAGTATATGACAGCACAACACATGATCACCTGCGCCGTCCGTCCGTCCGTGCGTCCGTCCTTTATACTAGTCGGTGACTTCAACGTATGGACCTTAGGACCTAGCTTCGCCCACTCGTCATCATTCACTTCGTGGAGATGCTTGGATTTTTTTTTTCTTGCGATATTATTGCCTCGAGGCAAACCTGGCGCCATTGGCTATGCGTGTATCTTCTAACGGGTACAGTGCCGTTCATGGGAATGACGATGCATCATCATCATCATCATCATCATCAGCCTGTCTTCGCCCACTGTAGGGCAAAGGCCTCTATCATGTTCCGCCAATCAACCCGCGGTCCTGTGCTTGCACACGGCCACGTCATACCCCGAAACTTCTTGATCTCATCTGCCCACTTAACCTTCTGTCTCCCAACGCGCGTTCGCCTTCTCTTGGAATCAAGTCTGTTACTCTTAATGACGAACGGTCATCTTGTCTACGTGCTACGTGCCCTGCCTATGCCCATTTCTCCTTCTTGGTTTTGACTATCATCATCATCAGCCTGACTGCGCCCACTGCAGGGCAAAGGCCTCTCCCATGTTCCGCCAATCAACCCGGTCCTGTGCTTGCTGCGGCCACGTTGTGCCTGCAAACTTCTTAATCTTATCTGCCCACCTAATTTTCTATCTCCCCCTGACGCGTTTTGACAATACGATCTCATTAACACCCGTTTGTTCCCTGACACACTCTGCGCTGTTCCAATATTGCATTCTGCCAATAATCGCCATCGCCTTTCAGACGGGTGTCACACGGATACTTTTGATCGCGATTGAGGCCTATCCGGATCGGATTTATTGATCGCGATCAACAGCGGTCACTGCTACACGGTCCAGACTAATTTGGATGCAGTTTTACGTAGACGTCAGCCAAGTGGAGACCATGGAGGCTGGTCGAAATGCGCAAATCGCGATCATCTCGATTCCGTCAGACGTTTATGCAGCCCATAGCCGTACCCAGAAATTTTTTTTCGGGGGTATAGACTATTTTACGGATGGGTTTGAGGGCCGCCATATTGGGCTGTTAACCTTTGTGTTTTGTATCTTTAACAACTAAATAAACAGTGTTACGATAGACGCATACGCATGAAAACGGTTGGGTTGGTGCACACGATGTTTCATCGCCTTATTAATACACGTCGCGATCTACAAAAACAAGGAAAAAACGGCTTAACAGCCCAAGATGGCGGCGCCCATATGTCTTACGGAAAATAGTCTATAGTTTATGTGTAGAACGGCTAACTTTGGCAACTGGTGGTCGATGTGAAGGCGTGTAAATACTTTAGTATCACTCGAAAAGTTAAAGCATGAAAAAATTTCGGGGGGTGTCGGCACCCCCTGAACACCCCCTAGTTACGGCTCTAATGCAGCCTAACCTCCCCATCCCCCTCCCCGGACCCCAACACACCCCTCCCTCCCAAGAGCATTCCGAGCCCCTTCTCCCCCCCCCCCTCCGCTCCACCTTATACGGACAGGCACTCTTCCCCGCCTCCCTATAAAACATTAAAATTGGTCCTGATCGCGATAAAAAGTGCCCGTGGGACACCGGGGTTAGTCTGATTCAAAATCTGGCAAATTCGGCAAAGGTGACAGCCTATTAAATGCGGCACCGAAGCTTATTTAATAATTCTGCGTGCATGGAAGTATTATGGCGGATCCGCGGAAAGGTTCGCGACTATCAACCGGTGCAGATTGATCTATCCTACAGCTTCTTGTATCTATTTATACTATGTGTTCTTTCTCCTTATACGCTCACCTCAGGACTCACAATAAAGTTTCGCATCCATCCATCCATCCATCCGTATACGCTTAATGAAGTGAAACTGTAATGCACGCTACTATTAATTTTTTTCTTACTTTCGTTGCGGAGTATGTGTCATCTCGCGTTTCTCTTGTATCTGTCATATTTCTATATTTTTCGTCTCGTCAAAAGCACACCGCAGTTACGCGCTGGCGTGGGGGCGACAAGGCGCGAAAGCGCCATCGGGGACCTCAACATCAGGCGTTTCTTTCTTTCTTTCTTTCTTTCTTTCTTTCTTTCTTTCTTTCTTTCTTTCTTTCTTTCTTTCTTTCTTTCTCTCTTTCTTTCTTTCTTTCTTTCTTTCTTTCTTTCTCCTCCATATTACACTTCTTGCTGAGAGTTAGCGCTCTCTTCTCTCTAGACCCCCCCCCCCCTCCCCCCCTCTCTCTCTCTCTGTAGCGGTATTTACTTTGTCTCTGCTGCTCCCCCCCCTCGACACCGCACGCCACTGT
This sequence comes from Rhipicephalus appendiculatus, assembly GCA_030522465.1. NCBI lineage: Eukaryota > Metazoa > Arthropoda > Arachnida > Ixodida > Ixodidae > Rhipicephalus > Rhipicephalus appendiculatus. Next base: position 4,052 of record JALIZH010029245.1, on the reverse strand, counting down.
TCAACAGTTCAGCTAAGTTGGCCCTCTTTGGTGGCAAATACGGCGCTGTTTGTCCGTCACCGCCGCCTCAGGGTTGGGCTTTTCCCACTCCTCCCCCACTCATCGTCCTCCTCCTCTTCCGCTCAGCCTCAGCGTCCCGTCTACAACAGCTCAACTAGCTCACCCTCCCGAGCTTTCGTTCGCTCGTCCTCTCTAGCTTGCCCATCTTGCGGAAATCTGCTGCGCCGCGCTCGTTGTTTGGGCAGCCGGCGACAAGGCTTCTCCGTTTACGCGGCCAGCAGCACCACCGACCAGACCCCGCACCAGCCGCGCCTGGGCTGTAAATTTTGTCTCTTCTTCGTTGCTTTGGTTTAGTTTGCTCATTGCTCTTCACTTTCGTTCGCTTCCTTTTTATGTTAGCTTCTTCTTCTTCTTCTTTATGGCGTAGGCGTGGAGAACGGCACTTTGCTGCGCAGAGATGGGGGGCCGTAGGAAAGAAAAGAAAGCTTTAAAGGGATCGCATCCATCTCGGTGCACTCCGTGTCGTTTTGGGGTTAAGTTTTACAGGAATCGGCTGGGCCATCGGTTCGGGGGGTAAGAGGTAAAAAGGGGGTGGGGGACAGTTACTAGGCCGGGGTGGGAGAGCGTTGCGACTCCCCACCCCCATGAGGGTGTTGCCGCGGGGGTGTCCTCCGCAAGGCTAGGATTCCGGCCTGGTTGGTAACACATGGTAAGAATATCAAGCTCCTAACCAACACAAGGGACGAAAAAATAAGCAGGGACACTGCAAGTGCGCTGAGAGAGGGGGAGTGTGCTCCTCTCATGATGTGGTAGTGTTGCTTGGCGCCGCAGGAAAACCAGGCCTGAACCCCGTCTCCGTACTTTATTATTGCTCATTATCATGATGTTGACCAGTGATGGTCATATCTGACCGAATTCAATTGTATCTTCCCGCATGCCTCCGGGGTCTGCTACTATGGCTAAATGACAGGCAACGTTGATTTGCGACAGCCAGCTGGTGTTGTCTATATGCCGTTCAATACAGTCAATATAATCAATACAGTCTAGAGACTCAAATGAAAAAGAAAAATAACAAGTTGGATGTCATTTTTCAGTCGTCTTAAGCAAATGCTTAAAGGAGTACTGACACGAATTTTAAATATTTTCAGGTTGTTGGTCTTAATAAAAACGTGGGTGTCGAGAACCCTAAAAAGAGTGTCGTGGCGCTTGGGAATGCATCGAATATATTTTTAATACCGCTACCTTAAAACAGCAATTTCGGTATCAGTATCGAGAGGGTGGCTTCGCAGTGACGTGTCAAGAGAGGTCTGAGGTCACGGGAAGACTGCAACTCGCGATATACTAGCAACAGCTGCCGGTTTGCTGTCAGCCGCACGTGGTTCACGTAAACAACGATGAGTGAATTGTCGTCCAGAGACTCTTGACAGTGGTTTCTGCGATTTAGGCTGCATACAGGACGCGAATTTCGCAAAACCCAGTGAACTGTGTTGACTTGTCGTGATAATGTCCATTGCTGGTGGGGCTGGCTTGCAGATGCTGGGCGAAGAACTTTAAAATCAAAGTAAAATATTTTGTACGCGTTGTCTGATCTCTAGTGTGTAGAGAGCGATGACAGTGCACAGCATGTAAACGAAAGATGTCCCTTTTGGGGTGCCTCAAAATCGTGTCAGTACTCCTTTAAATGACCGTATGACTTTTCCGTTCAGTGGCACCGCTTAAGAAACTACGTATACCGTAAACTGACTTGACACATCTGCCTTTGGGTGTCCAGCTACAAGAGCTGGATTTGGGCGAGTTGGTTCATCGTAGGTATATCGTAGTTACAGCGCGACAACGGTAGGAAGAAACAACATGGACAGGAAAGAGCGCGGACTTTCAACTGAACTTATTGAGTGTACTCCGGCCGCTTTTACACAGGGTGAAAGGTCAGCGCGCATGCGCGACAACACGTGTGTGACCAGGCCCGTAGCCAGAATTTTTTTTTCAAGGAGGGGGTGGGGGGGGATGGGGGGGGGGGAGGGGGGGCACCTGTTGAAAACCATGAAAACCCCTATTTTCATTATTTTTTCTCGGTAAACCGCCCCCCCCCCCCAAATCCGAATTTCGGGGAGGGGGGGTCCTAGCCCCCCTCCCCCTGGCTACGGGCCTGTGTGTGACTATGCATAACATTGTTAACTCAGAGACGAATACTCTGTCGTGGAAAGGTGAAGTGATGGTGTACAGATGCATCCGTTATAAAAAATGCTTAAATGCTTCTGTCGAGCTGTATTTTCCTTTCGTATTTTCCTGGCGGTACGTTACAGCTGGGACTCGCCATTTTACAGCGGCGCGCGAAGCGTCGTGATTCGGGTCGGGGCGTATTACAAACCGAGCCAAGCGCAGCGTGCCCCGGAAGCAAGAAGAACGGCTTGGGGCAGCGGGTGGCCCATTATCGGCGGCTGTTTTTCTCACGGCGACTCGCGGGCGCCGTCAGCCATCGGGGAGTGAGGAAAAAGTGAGAAGCGCGTGCCGTCCTTGAAGGACGTCGTCAATCGGGCGCCGCCGCCGCCGCCGCCGCCGGTGCACATGGTGGTTTCGCGTGTTTACGAAGCGAGCGAAGTAAAACTTGCCCGTACAACTCCCGTGCTCGAAGGTGAAGCCACCTGCCCTGGAGAGCTTTCCGTGATGTCCTTCGGTCGCCTCCGATATTATAATTTATTCCGTCCATGCAGGGGCGTAGCCGGAAAATAATTATTTTTTTTTTCAAGGTACGGTTCTGCGCAGCCCGCGCGTAAGATTTCTTGTGTACTTTGACTTTGGTGCACATTTGAGAACATCCGGTGGTCAAAATTAATTCGGTGTTTCGTCCTCGCAACACGGCGCGCCTTCATAATCGTATCGCTGTTTGACATGCAAAAAAAAGAAGAAAAAAAACATTGTAATATAATGCTTTCCATGGACAGATGTATAGTTATCTAACGCACCTCGCAATTTTTGAATTTTTTTTTCGCCGTCGCGAGAAGTCGTAAACAGTTGCCCCGGAAAAGCAAAGCTACTGACAGCAAAATTTATTTTCTTCGGCGTCCTCAAAGCAATCACGTTATGTAAACGCCTACGCTAGTCCGAATTGTATAATAAGATATAAGTGTACAGAAAAAACAGCCCGTGGGTGGTTTGAACCGAAGTAAACGCCGGCTAATAGGTTGCGGTCGTGGCGTTCGCATAAAGGGGGGGGGGGGGTTTGGAGGGCCGCTGCTGTAAAAATCCGCTCCCCCCTAATGTCAAACCCTGCGCAGGCGTATGGATTCGTATATTTGTAGCCTTGATGGAAACTGGATAACGGTGTTTTTCCAATCTATTCATTATATAAACTTAAACTATACCGCGGCGTTCTTTGTGCATGCAACGCCGCTCCGGTTAATGGCGATACTATAAGAGGCTAAGAACGATGCCCGAGTGTTCGATTTCGGGCAGCTGCGGTCGCAAATTTAATCTCTCTGTATACGTGACGTGGCTATCGCACGGATAACGCAGCGATAGACGCCGCGGCTGATTGTGGAATTATAAATGAGAGCACGTCACAGCTGCGGTATATATCCGTTACACCCCAGCGTGGATGACCCGAACTAATCAGTCGTGTTGCCCAATAAATTAATCGGTAACACTTCGAATATGAATGGAAGCGTTTCCATCCATCGTGTGCTGCATGTACCACGGCTACTCGATGAAAAAAAAAAAAACACGGTGTGTTTTTATCGAGCGGCATAGCAGTACAGTAGTCACGAATTCAAACGTGACATCAAATGTTTTAGTATGACTTATGTGCGATTCCTCGAGTCAACCACGTCATGTTGCGACAAACCTGCAGTCTCTAAAGAAACTCGGCTGCTGACCCGCAGGTTGCGGGTTCGATCCCGGCCGCGGCGGTCGCATTTCGGTGGAGGCGAAATGCTAGAGGCCCGTGTGCTGTGCGATGTCAGTTGCACGTTAAAGAACACCAGGTGGTCAAAATTTCCGGAGCCCTCCACTATACGGCGTCTCTCATAATCATTTCGTTGTTTTGGAACGTAAAA
>JALIZH010029244.1:0-18158 GCA_030522465.1 Rhipicephalus appendiculatus | reverse complement strand
TCCGACGTCGATGTACAAAAAGCGCGAGGCTCTCTTTTCTTTTATTGTTCTCCATTTTCGGATGCACAATGTTGTTGGCGCAATAGCCTCTTTCGCTTCTCTTAGATACAGTTTACGGATGTTTTGTGGATTACCACTAGAGCACCTCACAGGAGATCATCACATCATCCCCACCTTGAAGGTATGCTCTCAGTTAATGAAAACCGAATAACAGTTTTACAATATACACAGCAATCATGTCTTAAAATGTGACAGTCACACAAGAAAAGTAGACAAACAGAGACAAAAAAGCCGGCAGATCCCACGCACTGTAGGAATCGATGCAATGCGAAGCAGCACAATCATGCTTTACATAATTTGCATGTCATGTTTACATGTTACGACCTGTCATTTGTGTTCGTCATACAGTCACGTCGCGATATGCCAATTTTGGTATATGTCAAGCTAGCGAACTGGACGTAAGCGCACCATGAGCGTGACATGTAAATGGCATTGTAGGTGACATGCATGCCAAAATTTTCATGTTACCACCTGCCACTTTTGTTCGTTATACAGTCATGTCACTCAATACCAAATTTGGTGTATATCAAGCTAACGAAACCGCCGCGAGCGCGCCATGAGCGTGGAATGCAAGTCATGTCGCTCATGACATGTCATGATTTCCATATTACCACTTGTCATTTACGTTCGTCATACAGTCATGTCACTCAATACCAAATTTGGTGTAGCTCAAGCTAACGAAACGGCCGCGAGCGCGCCATGAGCGTGGCATGCAAGTCATGTCGCATATGACAAGTTATGATTTCCATATTACCACACGTCATTTATGTTCGCCATACAGTCATGTCACTCAATACCAAATTTGGTGTATATCAAGCTAACGAAACGGCCGCGAGCGCGCCATGAGCGTGGTATGCAAGTCATGTCGCACATGACAAGTCATGATTTCCATATTACGACTTGTCATTTATGTTCGTCATACAGTCATGTCACTCAATACCAAATTTGGTGTATATCAAGCGAACGAAACGGCCGCGAGCACGCCATGAGCGTGGCATGCAAGTCATGTCGCACATGACAAGTCATGATTTCCATATTACCACTTGTCATTTATGTTCGTCATAGAGTCCCTAGTGAAAAAATCCGTATGTACGGAAGATACGGATCCGTACATACGGAATTATGGTATTACAGATCCGCATGATACGGATCCGCATGGTACGGATCCGCATAATCCATATATATGGATTATACGGATCCGTATCCTCCGTATATACGGTTTCCATATATACGGAAATATGGTATTATGGATGCCGTATGATACGGCTGGTCGTGCGGATTTGTGGTCGTGCGGAAACCGCATGATACGGCTTACATATATACCTTTTCCGCATCAGATGCCATATGAAATGTGTGCATTTCGAGATACTAAAATCTATCTTCTGTAAGGCAAAACTGACTTCTACAAGGGTTAATTGTTGTGTGATTTTGGTTTAGCGAGTCCATACAATGCAGACAAGGTCGTCCATGAAGTCAGAACTTGTTGGAGGACAGCTTAATCGAGAGATAAAACTAAACTGAATAATATTTATTCTGCACATGTACGCGCAGAATAAGCGTAAACGACGTGCACTGTCAGATGACAACACCCTCGCATGCACCACGCAGAATAACCACAAACAATGCGCACTGTCAGACAAGACGACACCCTGGCACGCACCACCACACACGCACTTGTTCACGTCTGCCACCACTGGTTATGCTACATGTGTCGAGAATGTAGAAACAGTGGCAGTTGTCACACGTAGAGTAAGCGTAAACAATGCGCACTGTCAGGCGACACGACACCCGGGCACACACCAATCAGAATAAGCATAAACAATGCACACTGTCAGATGACACGACACCCTGGCACACGCCACAACACATGCACTTGTTCACATCTGCCACCACTGACCATGCTCAATATTGCGAGGATGTAGAAACAGCAGAATCTCTCACACAGTTCCTGCCATTGCAAGGTAATCGCATTGACCCGACATCCTTAACTGCAATGAAGGCATGGTATTCTCACTGGCGGGTAAACCTTTGAAGCTGTAATGCCAAGCAAGCGGGAAACGTGGTGGAGCAAGCAAAGTCCATGGTGACACAAAAATAGGTGGTTCTCCGATGTAACTAGAGTTGTGGCAGGTCGCGTCATGCACCTTCGGGTTCCCAAGGTGTTACGAGATCCTGCAGATTATAAACCTTTCCTGCAGGCACACACACACACACACCTGTCACCATTCGGTTGCAATGTAGGCAACAGCTAGCCGACGGGCGTCTATTCACTGCCGCACAACCACAGGACATCCAACGCCTAGCTGGTTGCGAAGGGCAGGGCAGCAGCTTCAGCACTGGCGTTCCAGGTATCCGGCCAGGATGGCTACAAACGCTTACGGGTATATCAGCAAAGAATCGCAGCAGCAAGGAAACATCGCAAGCGCGATTGCTTAGACGCGGCAGCGTGCGATACACTGGCAGGAGCGCCTCAAGCCACGAAAGCCAAGCCCAACGTAGGTGGCGGTGCGCCGCGGTGGAATGTAGCGTAATACCATCGTGGGTGAGAGGGAAAGACGACGGTCGCCGAGGGAGCGTTTGACGGGCACAGAAAGTATAGAGGAGGCGATACTCCTCTCTACCTAAGAGGGAGGGAGGCCCCTCCCTTTTTGGTGACAAGAGGGAAGAGGGGGCGCCACCCCCCCCCCCGTGCGCTCGCCTATGGTCATGGGTTCAGGTAGAACACCATGCTTTCCGTATACTACTTATTGCCACGTGGATCTTTCCGCATAGCATATACGGATTCCGTTTGTTCTTTCCGTATCCCATGCGGTTTCCGCATGTTCCGTATCATACTTTCCGTATATTCCGTATCGCCGTATGAGTCGATCCGTATAACAGATACGGCATCCGCATGTTCCTTAAGGCTACATCCGTACGCCCATACGGAATTACTTATGTACCATATGATACTTCCATATGTTCCTTACAATTTCCGTAAGCATCGGTATACGTCCGTACAAAATCCATATATTTTATACGGAAAATATGAGGAATCCGTATGTTTTCCGTATGACGGCGTGCGGATTTTTTCAGTAGGGGTGATGTCACTCAATACCAAATTTGGTGTATATGAAGATTACGAAACGGCCGCGAGCGCGCCATGAGCGTGGAATGCAAGTCACGTCGCTAATGACATGTCATGATTTCCTTATTACCACTTTTCATTTATGTTCGTCATACAGTCATGCCACTCAATACCAAATTTGGTGTATCTCAATCTAACGAAACGGCCGCGAGCATGCCATGAGCGTGGCATGCAAGTCATGTCGCACATGACAAGTCATGATTTCCTTATTACCACTTGTCATTTATGTTCGTCATATAGTCATGTCACTCAGTCCCAAATTTGGTGTATATCAAGCTAACGAAACGGCCGCGAGCGCGCTATGAGCGTGGAATGCAAGTCATGTCGCACATGACAAGTCATGATTTCCTTATTACCACTTGTCATTTATGTTCGTCATATAGTCATGTCACTCAGTCCCAAATTTGGTGTATATCAAGCTAACGAAACGGCCGCGAGCGCGCCATGAGCGTGGCATGTAAATCATACTTTTCATGACAAGTTAGTCATGATTTTCATGATATGACCAGCCATTTATGTTCGTCATACAGTCATGTTATGCCATACCAAATTTGGTATAAATCCCATTAACGATACAGCCAGGAGATCACAAAGTCGTAGGCGGCTAGATAGATAGATGGATAGATAGATAGATAGATAGATAGATAGATAGATAGATAGATAGGTAGATAGATAGGTAGATGGATAGATAGATAGATAGATAGATAGATAGATAGATAGATAGATAGATAGATAGATAGATAGATAGAGAGATAGATAGATAGATAGATAGATAGATAGATAGATAGATAGATAGATAGATAGATAGATAGATAGATAGATAGATAGATAGATAGATAGATAGATAGATAGATAGATAGATACGCTCAAAGTCGCCGAAGTTCGCTAAGAAATAACAAACTTGGAAGGCACTTGCTGCAGAAATTTCTGCAGCAAGGAACAGCAAAACGAAGAAAGCACACCTGACATATTAGTGCACAGCACATCAAGACTACAAGACCTTCTATCAAGAGGCTGAAAACTACACCTTGTATTCCGTGATCCTTCTGGGACAGTGGCGCATTGCGCAGTGGACGTACAGGCCAGAGGAAAAGTGTACAAATCAAGGGATCGCGTTTCAGAACGTATCGATGCGCTATCTAGCCACGTGGCACCTGTTGTGGTGCGCATGCATGTCCCGTTGTATCAGGTGGCCTTCAAGTGAATCTTCAACATCGTCGGTAACACACAATAATACTTACCCCGAGGATTCCTCTAAACACAAATGTGAAAGTGCCACAGCGACGACACTAAGTATGGCTGATATATCTGCTCTTATTTTGGAAAATGCAGTGTTGAAAGATACAGTTACTTTTCTTGAAGAATAGCTGGCATCTGCGGAAAAAGTAAAGCAAAACTTAAGACGCAGATTAAGCCTGTTCCACTTCTGAAACTAAACAGGGACATAGTTGTGAAGTCTCCAAAATCTGTGAAATTCCACGTCAGCACGAACAGCCCTGGATCCAGATGAGCAGCTCAGTTTAGTTCTCATGAGCCTGCGTCTGGGACTTCTGACAGAAGATCTTGCTCATCGATTTAATATTTCAGTAAATTCTGGAAGGTAGATTTTTCATTCGTGGCTTTACGTATTGGCTGGGAATATTAGGAAGTTTTTAATTTGGCCATCACATCAAAGAGTAAAATCTAGGTGCCCTATCTCATTCCAAGATGCTGTGTTCAAGAATCTGAGGGGCATCATTGACTGCTCGGAAATATTCATTGATGGACCCACTTCCACGACAGCTTGGAGTCGCACATATTACAATTACAAACCCTGAAACACTGTCAAACTCCTACTAGTAATTTCCCATTGGGATCAATAACATTTCTTTCTAAAGCATGGGGTGGTAGTCTCGGACAAAGAGCTAACGCAACACAGTGAATTGCTTCAACTTGCGGAAGGAGGCGCGTTCTTTGAGGACAGAGGCTTCATATGTGAAGAGATATTTGGCGCCCGAAGTGCGCTGAACTTCCTGGTGCAGAGTTCATCGTACCAAGAAAAATTTCCAGTGTTCGTATACAGTAGCAAGCCGTGTTGTTGGGCTAGTCGGTTCATTGTAATGTACAGGTTTAAACTGCGCGAAGAAGACGGGACGGAAAGAGGAACGCATATGTAGTGTTCCTATGGAACTGGCGTCCATCTTAATCAGCTTCATTTTCAACTTGATCCCTCTCTTCTTTTCTGCCCCGGCTCTCGTGCTTCTTCATCTTCTATCCAAAGGTTCGTACCGCTTCACCCTTCCCGGTTTCTTTTAATTACCACTCCTCGGGTAATACTTGAAGACATTTCCAATTGAAGCACATTCAACTGATCCACGTTCACCAGTGTACCAGATAGTCTTCAAAATTCCCTTCTGGATGACTGTCTCTGTCACAGAGTAATGACCATGAAATTTGGCACTGGTATCTCTTATTCATTTTCTCACTAGCACGAGGTCGGTGACTTGAATGTCTGGCATGTCTGACCGATGTCTCTTGTCAAAATTCTTTTTCATTCGTTTTCGGTACCTCTCCACATGTGATGTTTGTTGCCTCTCCTCGACGATCATGAAATTTTCCAAGAGTCCCAACTCACGGTCTGCCTGCAGAATAGGGGTTTTTCCTGAAGAAGCGTACTGTGGAGTGCTCCCCAAGCCACTTGTGTAGGATCGATTATGATGCTTTACGGCTGCTTCTAGAGAGCATTTCCATCCACCAAGAAAACTATCGTACATCTTGATGTACTGTTTCACGTCCCGTATGGCACGTTCTGCAAGCCCATTCGCCGCGGGATGGTATGGCGCCCAGAACTTGATTAATATATTGTGATCTTGTGCCCATCTTGCTAGCTTTTCACTCTTGAACGCGGGGCCGTTATCACATACAATTGTCCGCGTAGTCCTAAACATGTCTATTTCGAGAAGGGTTATAACGCTATTTGCGTCTTCTTTTCCTGCTCGTGCCGCCACCATCCTTGTGCATTCATCTACGGCAAAGCTTGCGTTTTTCTGACTCCTTCCCGTTTCTTATTTAGTTCGGCGAAATCCAGGTGTACTACTTCAAAAGGCACGTTTGAGTGGCAAGGTAGTATCATGGTGTCCGTAGGCTGTTTATACTTGATTTTGTGTACTTGACACACGTGGCATGAACGAACGTACTGACTGACGTCTTTCTTGATGTGAGGCCACGTAAATCTCTGGACCAATTTGTTGTAGGTGCGCCAAAATCCGTCGTGTCCTCCAGATTCTGGGCTATCGTGGTACAAATAAAGCACTCCGGCAAAAAGTGTTGGTGGGACTTGATACCGACCTTCAGTAAAAACCAGTTGTTCGGAGCCTTCCCAAAGCTTCACTTCATTGATTTCTTCGGACACTTCGGCGTCGTTTTGTACCATCAACCTTGACAGGGCATCTGCATCGGTTAAAAGCGGTCCTGGTCAGTGCGAGATGGTAAAGTCAAATTGCTGCAAGTAATTCACCTATCTGGCGATACGTCCTTTAGTTTGGGTCATATTCCAGAGATGAGTGAGGGCCTGGTAATCGGTGAACAAAGTGAATTTCATACCTTCCGGATACGTACGCAAGTACTTAACGGCCTTCATAACAGCCAGTGCTTCTTTTTCAGTACTGGTGTAGTTCATTTCAGATGCCTTGAAGGTGTAACTATGGTAACCTACTACGTGTTGCTTTTCTCGGCCGGATGCTTCAATACATTTTTGATACAGCACTGCACCGGTCCCATAATGTGAGGCGTTCGTGTTCAATTCAAATGATAAAGTGAAGTCTGGTATGCGTAGAACAGGGTCAGCAGAAATTCTGCGCACCAAGTCACGGTAGGCTCTCTCACATTCATCATTCCATCCAAAGGGAACTTCTTTCTGCGTTAAGAGCGTGAGGCATCTAGTTTTGACAGCAAAGTCCTTTATGAAAGATCGAAAATGTCCTGCCAATCCCAAGAACACACGCAGGGAGAGGACGTCATATGGTTTCTTCAACTGCGAGATCTTCTCGACGGACTCTTGCTTCGTGCTTTTGGTGTTCCCATCGAAGACTCTTCCAAGAAACTCAACTTTCCGTTGCTTTTCTTAAAATTAACCCTCTATTGCATGAATTATGAGAAAATCAATTGAAAAATTATTTGATCATTTTTTTATAATTAACTACATGAAGAATAACAAGTACAAAAATTTTCCAATTTATTGTGACTGTATTAATGAAGATAAAGGTTTGTGCCAAATATGGCACAGTATGCAAGTGGGCGAGCAAAATTGCTGCCATGGCTGAAAAACAAAATCTCACTGATTGCGCTCTTTTTAGCTTTATTTATGGAATAAAGTAAAGCAATAGCTTCCTGTGTTCAGGCATAATTGAACATTTTGGTTAGTGCCTCTGACTGCCGACATCTACGTGCAAGATGGCAGCTTACACGTTTGGCTCTTCGCATGGTGTCGCTTTGCTGTACTTTCCTGGCCAAATTTCCAACCGCTGACTTGCGGTTGTGAGCGTCAGTTGCCGACAAATCGTAAAAGCTAAATATCGCCGTGCACTGGTTAGACTTCACATAATTTTTTCGTGCACCCATGCCAATAATGTAACAAAAAATTGCCAGGTACTGCTGCCGACACCCGATATTTTCGTGAAGCATCTCAAAACCTACCACCACAACTGAAATCTGGCAAAAAAAGAGCTGTGCTGCGTGATTTCAGAAGATTTCTTTTTTTTGTATTTGCAGTGTGCAACAAAATATAGATGGCATCATGTTGCACATTTCATCACTCACATGCATACTGTGCCAAATATGGCACATACCGATTTCCGACTATATACCGTAATGGAAAACGGAATTGAGAAGAGCCTTAATGAGCATGAATTTTCAAAGCCACGAGATATGCCAAAATAATTAAAGACGATAGTCTTTCTTGGGATACTTAAACGGAGAAATTTTGGTCTGTCTGTCTGTTCCTCTGTTTGTCGGCACGTCACACGATTCAACCACCCGACCAAAGTATAACCACTTTCTCAGCGCCCAGCCATCTTGCACAAGTATTTTTGTTCATACTTGTGAACATTGTGGATCAAAAAGCAAATGTTACGCATGTCTGAGGAGCAACGTCAATAAATAAGTAGTCTCTGGTATGTTTCTTTATAAGAAAATACATAGATACGTAATTATGAAGACCCCAGCGTTTCTTAGGCTGCGCTCAAAAAGCGACGCTATGCACGAAAAAGCCCTCGGCCGACGATATGTTGCTGCTCGGTTCTGCACAAGGTGATGTTTCTCGACAGCACTGCCAGATGGCGTCCATGTCTCACGCAGCGCCTCGGCGCCTCCTCTATTTTATCAAGGCCAGCCAGATGCGGCCGATTCAACATAGAGAAAGCGCTGTCTGAGGCAAGGCAAAACAGTGTAGTACGGCCGGCAGAAGACTACCGTCTTTCGACGACATTTGCAGCGAAGCACGCAGATACGCGGCCAATTTTTTTTCTTGCTTCTGCAACGAGAAAATGGTCCCAAGAAAAATACAGCAGTCACTGTAGTTCACGATCCGACCTTGCACGTGCACCGTGAAATCTATTTCATGTCTAGATTTCATACTGCTCTAGGGAGGGCAGTGCTTTTTTATATTTAGTGCACGTAACTATAAGGATTACTCTAACTGTGTCACATTCTCCACTGGTCCTCTTGCGCCCGTCATAAAAAATGTTAATCGGTAAATCGGTATGTGCCAAATCTGGGACGCCATGCATTAGAGGGTTAACCTTGCGATGTGCCAAGCTCAAGGCATTTAACACCTGAGACAGATGGTCCTGATGCTCAGCCTCTGTTTCGGAAAAGACTATAATGGCGTATGTGTACACATTGCAAAAAACACAAAGGAATGGCTTTAGGACGTCGTTCATGATCTTCGGGAACCAGGCTGGCGAGTTTTTCCAACAGAAAGGAAGCCGGTTGTACTCGTAGAGATCGAATGGCGTGATAAAAGCGGTGTACATTTTTTTCTTCGGTTAATTGAATCTGCCAGAAACCTTTGCACAAATCGATGCGGGAAAAATGTCGGCAACTACCTCTCTCATCTATAATTGTGTCGATCTTCGACATGGGAAATGGTATGAGTTCCGTCTGACGATTGAGAACCCTTTAGTCGGTGCACAATCTGAAGGTTTCATCTTCCTTGGGTGCGATCATTATGAGAGAAGCGAAGGGTGATACCGATGGTCGTATGATATTGGCATCTAGCATCTCCTGCAGCTCCTTCTTTAGCCACATCGTTCGCTCTCTTGACATATTGTAAGGTGATTTTCGGATGACGGTCGCGTGAGCAAGTTCGAAAGGAAGCTGGTGAGACTTCATCGCCTGAGGATAGCTTCCTATGCACACCAGCTCAGGGTAGGCCGTTACGATATCGTCCGCGCACTTGACAACTCGTAGGTTATCTTGTCTACTCTCATTTGTCTCGTTCCTTAACACTCCTTAGACTAGAACCACATCGTCCCAGTATGCGTTGATCTTTAGTTTCTTTATATCTTGTCTTGACAGCAAAAAGTCGTACGTCACACCCTTTATCGCCAACACTTCACTCTCTATTTTATGACCCTAGAATTCGACATTTACAGATGCCCACTGATCATGCAACGTCAATTTTCCATCGTAGCCTTCTACCCGTAAGAGTCTTCCACTGCGCAAGCGACTTGCATCCACCAGATTGCCGTTTATTATAGACACAGAAGCACCGTTATCTACCAGAGCCATCATATGTTTGTTTCCTACTTTCACGGGGATGTGAAGTAGGCTAGAGCAATTTAAAAAATTGGCCGCGTATCTGCGTGCTTCGCTGCAAATGTCGTCGAAAGACGATAGTCTTCTGCCGGCCGTACTACAATGTTTTGCCTTGCCTCATACAGCGCTTTCTCTATGTTGAATCGGCCGCATCTGGCTGGCCTTGATAAAATAGAGGAGGCGCTGCGTGAGACATGGACGCCATCTGGCAGTGCTGTCGAGAAACATCACCTTGTGCAGAACCCAGCAGCAACATATCGTCGGCCGAGGGCTTTTTCGTGCATAGTGTCGCTTTTTGAGCGCAGGCTAAGAAACGCTGGGGTCTTCATAATTACGTATCTATGTATTTTCTTATAAAGAAACATACCAGGGACTACTTATTTATTCACGTTGCTCCTCAGACATGCGTAACATTTGCTTTTTGATCGACAATGTTCACAAGTATGAACAAAAATACTTGTGCAAGATGGCTGAGCGCTGGTTAAACTTTGGCTGGGTGGCTGAATCGTGTGACGTGCCGACAAACAGAGAAATAGACAGACAGACCAAAATTTCTCCGTTTAAGTATCCCAAGAAAGACTATCGTCTTTAATAAACAGTCTCACTTGGAGTCATCGGGTGGGACTGATCACCCTCGTTCACTAGTTTTTTGTCGTCGAATCCTCCTGAGCGTCAGTGTCGATGTCATTCACTCGACCTCTTGGAACGCGCCAAGTCAAGTTAGCCGTGCTACTTGCAAGGTGGCTCGGTTCTCGCTGATCGCGGCTTAACCAGTCTGCTTTACTCCGACTGAAAAAGCTGTTTGAGTGAGTGGTTATGCTTTTTTCAGAAGCAGATGCTATGTTCTGAAGACACTCCAGGAGCCCATACAGAGTTCTGGGTGAATGTATTTGCACTTGCTTCAGCACTTCAGTGGGTAATCCATGCATTATTAGGGCTACTACGGCCGAAGAAGGAAGCATAGGCTCAGCCAGCTTTAAAACGGCGTTTCTCAAAGAAATACTCGACAAGGGAGCTTTGCTCGGCTTTGAAATTGAGCGCAGTGTTCCATCTTTGTACTGGATGTCTTCGGATTGTAGTCAAAAAGTTTTGCTTCCACTGGCTCCAAGAGTCGTCACGGTCTTCCATAATGCGTACCTCATACCACTTTCGCACAACGCCTCTCAAGTAACCGCGCATGCTGGTAATTTTATCCTCATCAGAGAGCCATTTGTTTTTCCCACCGGCATATTCGTAGAACTCAAGCCAACTTCCTGGACTTGAAGACACACCATGGAAGGCATCAGGTTCTACAAATTTAGTTGCCGGTTTCTCAGCATAGGGAGCTTATAAGCGATGTCACTATTTGGTTCTGCTGAACAATTCGTTCCTGTTGCAGCTTAAGAGCTTTCAAAACTAGGCTCACCTCTTCCGACGAAGACCGTGATCCTGAGTCTTTCCGACGCATCGGTTCAAGAACTAGGTCGTTGAAGGTTTCCAGACACAAGTTCACTTTCACCGAACCTTTCCGTCGTAGTTCAGTAGTGTCCACGGCTGACTTTTCCACAACCAGGTTCACGAGTTCTTCTGAGTTGAGCTCACGAGGTAGTCCCAACACTGCTTCATCTTGAACTTCGTACTTTGAAAAGATTATCTTCGACTGCGCCAAAATAATGTAGTGTTCCTACTTGAAAGAACGGAACAGCATTAAAGCTTCAGTATGGAACTGGCGTCCATCTTAATCTGCTTTATTTTCAACTTCATCCCTCTCTTCTTTTCTGCCCCAGCTCTCGTGCTTCTTCATCTTCTATCCAAAGGTTCGTACCCTTCAACATATACACACACAAGCGCGAGCTTGTGTGTGTGTGTATGTGTTCCTCTTTCCGTCCCGTCTTCTTCGCCCAGTTTAAACATTTACGTTCGTATACAGGTTGAGCGATTGATTCGGAGGCTCAAGACATTCAGGCTATTCCACATTATCCTCCCTTTAAATTTTGTGCAGATAGCTGGGGAGGTAGGCTATGCCGCTATTGACACTGGTAACTGTGCGTTGTGATCTAGTAGATCTTCAGACACATATCATCAACGCTGTCCACTAGCACCCCGGCTGAACATGCTTAATCAAAGGATACATTCTGGGTTGTGGGCAAAATAAACAGTGAAGCAGCCAATCACGTTCATAGCATGTTGATTCAAAGCTCACGGCTTTTTACTACTGGGCTTCGCCTGGCATGCACTTTGATAACACATCACTGCAGTTAGAAAGCGAGACGAGTTTTGATAACAAAAAAGGTCTTGCCTTTTTACTGTTGTAGATATGGCACACTCCCATGCCTGGCTCTCGTACCCCTTGACATTCATTGCATGCCCGTGACTTTTCGGTACGTTGCAGCTTAACATATATTATATGTTAACCAAATGTCCAAGTAGCCTTGTCACGGATTCGGGCGGACCCGGGTAATGAACTCAGACCACGACTCGGAACATAGCACAGCAACCATTTATCAAAAGAAAAACAACACGGCACTCTGAAAATATAGAAATATAAATACAAATGCGAACTTAATTAAGCAACCAGCTCTATAACTAAACTGTCCTACTCATAATCTGCTCCAGTCCTAAAACAGTTGATGCACTGGGCCGACCTTACTTGGCACCGCTGACTTGGTTGAACGCCGAAGTCTCCTCTGCTGCCAAACTCGTCGAGTCGTTCATCATGGCTCCCGACGCCCTTAGCTGGTGTTTTCTCTGCAATCCGGTGAGCCAGACGTCGACTGTGCACAAGCAGAGAGTCTGCTCTCCTGGCTAGGCCCGTTAGGCCTAACGTCGTCGTTGGCGCGTTGACCCGTCGTGGCGCTCCAGCGCTGACGTGGCACTCCGGGGATTGCCTTTGGTGGCCTGCTGCAGAAGGGGGCTTCCTCCGGGAACGTCCGTACTTGCCGGGCACAGTAGCTGCATCTCCGAGGAGCCTTGCTCTACTCCTGTCGAGTACGCCGGCCCCACCTCGGGACGCCCGCGTCACCGGTAGCAGACTCGAATGCCCGTCGCTCTCGTCACCACCATACAGTGCATCTGCTAACGATGCAACATTCCGCTTCTCAGTCCACGCAGACAATGCCACCTCACTCCACTTCGTCTATCTTATCGGCTCGGTTCGCATGCCTCGAGCACCCTAGAATAATCCGAGCACGCGCTCGTGCCGTATCGAGGACCTGGCACGCTTCGTCGTCCTCTTCTTTTCGTCACATGACTCTTACTCGTGAGAAGCCTTAACTAAATTGTGCGTATGGGCGTGCAGATTGTATGTTCGCGAGTTCGTATCACCGTGAGTTTGTTGTGAACTTTCTGTGATTTGCTTTTGAATGTAACATGCGTATATAGGTTATCTAGGCCGTAAAATGCGTGTCTCTGCCTCCAAATCCCCGGTTATAGCTTACAAGATGATCTAAAATTATTTTTTTCTTCGCCGCTTCATACACCGTCTATAGCTAGGAGGCGCCGTAGCTGGGACACGATGTAGCTTCGACACACCGTACCTCGGACGACTAGTATATAGCCGGCCTTGTAACTAGCCGGGATTCGAGACGAAAGATCTCCGGCCTATCTTGAGACCCGCCTATGGGATGAGCCGCTGAGAAAACTACTGCACCGCAGGATGGCTACGGGTGGCGCCGCCTACAAGTTGTGCCGCCGAAGCAGCCAGTCTATAGGGCTTCAATTTTTCGTCTGTATGGAGCGGCGCTTTAAGAAGGACATAATTAAGACTGTAGTGATGATTACTGCCTCACTCTTGTGGGCGCCAACGCCACGAGACGCTGACGCCGGCGGTCAATTTCCGCGTTTGATGAGGCATCTCAAAATTTCGCCTTCAAAGACCGTGCCCTGTTTATTAGTTATGCACCACAGCAACTCACCTGGCTGCCGTAACTTTTTGGGCGGAATTAATTTGGTGTCTGCTCTGTGATTGCACCCGGATGGCGACGGTAGCTGTGTGGCAGTTAAAGAGTTTCGCTGCTTAGTTTCGTCTTAAGAGTTTCACTTGTGAGAACAAAACACGGACGAACGAACATGCAGAAAAAATGAAAAGCAAGTGTCCCTTCTGGTCTATTTCGGAAAAGAATAGGAAGTGTGTTCATGTATTTATGAACTTATTTTCCAGCGGAAGAGACATTTCATAGTTACACACAGTGATGCCAATTAAGCGGATTTTCTGCTATATCTGGCGGATTTTATTTGATTCTGACGGGAAAAAAATTTGTCTAGCGGCTAGCGGATTTTTCGACGGGCCATTTTCATACATAGCGGATTTCTGGCGGATGCCTCACGCAGTGCACTGATTCAAAACCGTCGGAAGCATTGCCGAGAAACTTAGAATACCTAATCAGCGAAACGTACTACTGGCTGGCAAAATCCCCTGCCCGGAAAATTCCATACAAGTTCCACGGTTTGATAAATTGCGGCGATGAACCACTTAAAATTTTGCACGCGTGCAGGACGCGGTGGCTATCCCTCATCGAAATAGCTATTTCAAGGAGTGCAGACCAGTGGGCCGAATTGAAGATGCATTTGGAGATGGCTAGGCGCACTGAAAAGTGCTACGAGGCAGAAGTGCTGTAGGGGTATGTACGAGAATCAGATCAATCTGGGGTACTTTCTTTTTTGAGACCGATTCCGACAGATGTTCAGAGGTTACAAGGCATTCGAGGAGATAGATGTGGATCAAACAAAGCTGCCGAAAGACTTTGCTTTGAAGCTTGCTTAATAAAATCGTGATTCCAATAGAGAAGGTGGACGTCCAGATGTCCAGACGTGAGGACCGCTTTAACCTCAAGCCATATCTGGGCTACTTCTTTGAGACGTACGTTGACGGCATGAAGGCTGAGAAGACCGACGGGTTCTCTCTCGCAGATGAAGCTGTGATATGAGAAAGATGCATAGGGTTTATTACCAAGTTGGTTGATCAAATCAGGCAGCGACTTCTCTTCATCACAGTTCTCCAGAAGGCATTACTTTTGTCGGTCGCAAACACTTTTTGCGTCATGAAGGAGCCATTGATTCATCTGCTGGAAGCAATGCCAGGGCCCCCCAGATCAATCGCAACGTTGAAAACCAGTAGAAAAAAAATCACCCTGTTGCGCTATGAAACATTCGAATTATGCTGCTACCAACTAGCCCAACGCCCAACCTTAGTGAACATTTGTAACTTTTAACCTCATCTATGATGAGGTTGACGACAACCGTAGCACTGAAGCCTCTAGCATTCTAGTTACACCCCTTGGAAGACTCTTTTATATGTTAGTTCAGCTCTCATAGTTTTGGGGAGCCTTTAAGAATGATAAAGGTTTTTATCATACCAAATTTCACTGTTTCTTTTTTTAATAAAGTAAGTCTTAGCGGGAAATTTAGCGGACATGTTTTAGAATTTAGCAGAATCTGGCGGATTTCTTATTGCTTTCTAGCGGACTTCTCACGGCCATCGATGGCAACGATGGTTACACATTACTGATTCCACCAATAAATAGGTCTTTGTATGATTTTTTGTTTTCTTGAAAGTAAATAAAAAGACTCCTTGACCATACACACTATATTTATTGAACAAAGAAATCTTTCATTGCTTACAAGCAGTTTGCTTGTAGATAGACATGATCCGTTTAGTGGTAAGTTTGCTATAAAGTATTCTGCTTGATACACACGATTAGGTATATACCTCCTGAAAAGAAAGAAGTATAGCCAATGAAACATTATTTACTTTATAGAAGTAACGCGGCGAAAACGCCTGCCACTAGAGGTGGGCCGGTGGCTTTCTGTAGTGCCAGTAGTGTATTCTAATTACGTGAATTACATACAATATAAATGGTTATATAAATATTGAGCACGGCAGGTTGGTGCCTTGAAGAAGCCAAAGCCGCTCGCCAAAAATTTGCTCTCCACCGTAGCCCAGTGTTCAAGAATTTTCGTCCCTGAAAGCTGCCATGTCCCTTAGAATTTCTGCCTTAATGGATATATGACAACAATGAGACACGTTTAAGGTGCCTAATTGTAGGGATTATGCAAAAGCGTTCCTTCAACACGAAAGCGTTTTATGCCGGGGTCCACCACGGCTCCACTGACTTATTTCCGTCCCGGATATGACGTTGTGAAATATAGGTTAACAGATCGTAAACAAAAAACTAGAAGTTCTGTCACCAGGAATCTAACCTACGACCGTTCGCTCCGCAGCGTGCGGCGTGAATCGACTCGGCCACAAAACACACGTTCTTCAGCTTTGTAACGGCGACCTATTTATATATACCATTTACCGTTGGCAGTACTCAGTACTCGGGCATCAGCGTGTTGTTATCGCTAGCGAGATGGCGCGAGCTGCGCGGAGGATGTGCTCTAAAGGTCGTCTCATCGTTGCTCCGCGCGTTGCGATTGCCGTGCGCCTCTGCAGGTGGTGGTCGCTCGAGCGCGCGCCCTTATCTCCTGATGGGAGTGGTTTGTACATCTTGTGCTCTCGCCGAAAGTTACAGAGAGCACGACGGTCATGTTTCTCACTGCAGCCGCCGCACTGGCGATAGGAGTGCGCTGCGCACACACATAGAAGTAACAACTGCGACAGTTGTTAGTTTGCGCTCATCATGTATGTTCTTTTCGTTCGTTCTATCTGCTTGAACAGCACGCTGCTAGTTTCAAGCTTCTGGCCATTCTTCGTGTGACATTACAGTTTGTTGCTATAGCCTTCATTATTTCGCCCTTGTGGCGAAACAATACAAAATAAACGCTCGACGATCTCTGTAACGACACGTTTAACCTTCGTGTTATATCGATTCCTATGAAAGAGGGAGCAGCCATCTTTTTTTTTTCGGTTATGATTGTAGTATTTCTTGATGTTCTAAGTCCCAAAACCATCATGTGATTAAGAAAGACGCCGTAGTGGAGGGCCTCAGAAATTTCCACGACCTCAGGTTCTTAACGTGCACTTGAGCCTAAGCAGACAGACCTCTAGAATTATAAAAGACAACGCTTTCCGCTGAGCGTCAGATCCGCTATTAGTGCGGATCTGACCGCTATTAGTGCACAGTGTGTATAGCTCTTATCCTGTGTTTTTATTTTCGGCGCACAGGTTCACCAAAGTAAAAAGTTCCGTAATTGTCAGTTTTGCTACAACATTATTCACCGTACTGGAAGTTTTCAGCGCACTAAAGAGAAACTAAAGCGACGTAGATAGAAGGAGACGGGACAACACAAGCGTGTCATTCTATCTACGTCGCTTTTGTTTCTCAGTAGCGTACTAACAATTTTCACTATGTACAACCAACTGGCCGTACCCTCGCTCTTCTTTACCGTCATAACCACGTGGCATCTGGTGGAGGTGCCAGTTCCTTCACGTGGCGGACGCCCACAAAAAGCCGGGCACCAAACCCACTGCGTGACGGCGGAACACCGAAGCGCTTCTGCAGCAACGAGCTAGCCGCGGGCTGTAAGGTTTGGCACCGGAGCTCGGACCCCTACCCGACAGTACAAGAGACACGACGACAATGCAAGCCACCATGGTGACAGCACCTGTTCCGCCTACATAAATCCTGCTTCAAGAGCCCAGGGATCCACCCAGCCTTCGCAGGGTCACCCCCAAGAGACCGTCCCCAACATGACCAAATTAGGTATTCGCTCAGATCAGCAGGCTGCTGGAATTTCCAATAGGGTCATCTTCACTGAGGCAGAATTAGGTTGCCCCGAGAGCCTCCGTTCAGCTGAGACTGGCTAAGTTTTAACTCTCGGCGCTGGCTGATGTGTCGCGCTATGTAGTACTTCAATTCACCGTTCTCATATGACAACACCCTTACGAACATCTGATTAAAAGGGAGGAGGTGTTAACAGAACATTGCATTCGTGCCGCTTTTGTTACTTGCACTGATAACCCTTTAGTTAGGGCACCCCCATACCATCGAGGACCAAGGAGTTGTGGGATCGAGTCGGCGGTGAGGCCTCTAAAAAACACTAATTAGCTTTCTCGCTTTTCAGCATGCCTTTATTCATTTAAGTCTGTGCCGGTATGAACAATGTTGTGTTAAAAATTTTGTCCACCTTATCCACCGGCTCATCGGAAACACCTAAGGCCTCGCTTTGTAGGTGTGTATGAGATCGAGAGCGTATACGGCGAAATACACCAGTGACCCACTCCTCTTGGTGAATTCTCTATGTCCCTTGATTTACT
>JALIZH010029243.1:0-25011 GCA_030522465.1 Rhipicephalus appendiculatus | reverse complement strand
ACTGGAACATGCCAATCGCTGCTAATGGGTAATGAGAGACAGAAGACTCGGACTGGACACAGAGACCCGCAGTCCGTTTTTAGTTAACGCGCACGCTGCGAATTTTTATTGTTCAACAACGCACAGGAGAAATCCCACCGGGACCACCTTGCAGGTCAAGATCCATTGTCCATATGCACGGGATGGCCAGTGAACGGTTGTGCAGCGCGAGCAGTCGGTTTTTTCAACCAAGAAACTCGCTAGCAGACGCTGCCTGCGTCCGTGTCGCGAGGCGAGAAAGGGGGGAGCGTAGGAGAGGAGAGGAGAGAAGGGGGGGGGGCGCATGCGCAGTGGGAGTGTTGACGCCGAGGGGAGGGATGCCTAGAGGAGAGAGGGGGAGCGTAGGAGAGGTGAGAGAGCGGGGACACGCATGCGCAGTGGGAGTGTGGACGCCGCGGGCAGGGATGCCAAGAGGAGAGAGGGGGGGAGCGTAGGAGGGGAGAGAGGAGGGGAGGCGCATGTGCAGTGAAGGTGTGGTTGCCGCGGGGAGGGATGCCTAGAGGGGGGAGAGGGTTTTTTTTTAAAGGGTTTGCGCATGCGCAGTAAGGGTGGTCACGCGGCACACCACCACCACCAACACCACCGGAATTAAGCTTTGCCATAAGATGCTTCACATCTAAAAGTTCGCCTTTCCCAAGTGGTCCAGAATGTCATCTACACGTGGAATTGGTTGATATTCGGGTACCGTTATGGCGTTGAGCTTGCGATAGTCAATACATAGACGAGTACGTCCTTCGCCTATCTTTTCCTCTAAGATGACCGGTGCGGCATAGGGCGACAACGAAGGCCTCACAACACCTTGCTTAATGAGGGCGTCAACTTGTTTGTTAATTTCCACTTTGTCGCCCTGTGAACATCTGTATGGTGCTCGACGAATAGGGACAGCATTGATAAGTGTAATCCTATTTGCTCAGTAGTGATGCATCCAATATCTGTCTGGGATTTCGAGAAGATCTCGTCATACTTATTTAAAAGAGAGTCGAGAACTGCTGATTCATGTTCTGGCAAGTTTTCTGAATTCAGGGTTCTCATCAGCGGTGCTTTAGTGGTTTTCTTTTCATTGTGATTCGACAGGTTCAAATTTTCACGTCCTTGTGACGGGCTTTCCAAATTTACAGAAAGATTCAAGTACGAAGCGCTATCTAGGCCAATAATTAACTGTGTTCTCATGCCTCGCAGAACGTGTACCTAAACTTTCTTTGTGACATTCCCAATTTGCAATTGAATGTTTACGCGACCCAATGTTCGAATGCTTGAAGTAACTTGCTGCACCATGATGCTGGAGTCTCTCATCAACTGAAGCTTGAGCTGTTTGTACACATCCTCTTGTTACAAGTAATGGTTGCTCCTGTATCAAGAATTGCCGTTTCTGGCATTCCGTTGATGAGAGCATCGATCTGTATTAATGAAACTCTGGGTCACTCTCCTCGTTTCCCGGTCTAGTCTCAATAGCGGACACGTTGCCGAGGCGCGGACATTCGTTGTGCCAATGAAACTGTCGTGGTAAACCAGCAGCTGAGCAATATCTGCATTCATTTTGTGGGGCACGCGGTCGTGAAGTCACTGTTGGCTGCTGCGGTCTGCTGAAGAGACGTCGAGCTCTTGACGTAGTACTAGGAATACGAGTAACGGAAATTCCTCTCACCCGTCTTAAAGATGTCTCGACCCGTCGGGCAGCGGCGAGCCACTCTGATGACGAGTTGAAAGACAGTCCGGTGAGCACCAGTTCCACATCAGGAGGAACACCGTCAGTCAGTCCAGAAATGATGTGGCACTCTTTAAGGTCGGCAACGAGCCTAGTCGTTTTTTCTCGTCGTAGTAATCCTTGATGGTCTGCCCTCCTTTTAGCCGGTAGTGGATGAAGCGACGAAAGGCATCTCCGTCAGTCGTAGCAAAGCGATTTCTCATGTCGCGCTTTATATTGTCCCATGTGTTGTCGTTGCCGATAATCTGTCAGGTACCACTTGAACGCTTTCCCTTCGATGTATTCGCTGAAGTGACTGACCCGATCGCGGTGTGTCCATGATGCCTCGGTCGCCTTCATGTCGAAAAGGAGTAGCTACGTGTCGACGGGGACGTCTTCTGGTGTTCCCTTGTACTTCGGTATGTTGAGAGGAGGCTTTGGCCTAGCCATGGCAGGTTGATGAGGTCGATCCTGTCGACTTGTGTGACGTTAGAGAACAGAGATACATCGTGGTTCAGATGCCATCCATTTATTTAATGCACGCGCACTTCTTCTTCGTCGGCTTCTCCTACCATCGCCTTGTTCATACGTTATATATATATATATATATATATATATATATATATATATATATATATATATATATATATATATATATATATATATATATATATATATATATATATATATATATATATATATATATAGTACACTCGGCCATGGTTGTTTCGCTGCAGCAGTGGCGTGAAATCGAAGCTGGCCGCCCCCGTTTACATTTGGTTAGTTGGGATAATGTAAATTTTTGTTTAAACTACTATACGACCACATGAACAAAAAATAACCGACGTTATGGAAGAATAGCGGGGATATTAAAAAACCGGTCTTTGAGAAACATATCTGTAGCACATATCAGTGGGAGAAACAGAACGTACTCTATTGTCTTTACAAAATGTATTGAGCGCTATTTCGCCAAAATATGCGTCGCTTTCAGTATGCGCGAATACATATGACAATATTGTTCTAGCGGTCTGTAAATATATATATATATATATATATATATATATATATATATATATATATATATATATATATATATGTATATATCATTTCATTTTATTACCTTACAGACCCCGTTTGGGTTTTACATCAGGGGCGGTTAACGTATTCGTACAATAAAAACAGGTGTTATGTTGTGACACAGGTTAGCAACGTGTCCAGAATATCGGAATGATTTGATATAGGCAGCGGCATATTTTAGTTGTGGTCTGATAAATGATTTGTAAGCGAGAAGTGTGACTTGTTGTGGTGCATGACGGAGGTGACGTTTCATAAATCCTAAGGTCTTGTTTGCTGATGAAATGACGTTAGTCGCATGCACAACGCAGGAAATGTCGTTGTATAGAGTTACGCATAAATATTTATACGTTTGAACTCATTCAATGGGGACGTTTGCGATTATGCCAAGTACAAAGGAATGAATTGCGTCCGCGGGAAACTAAAACAAAGTTAAATTTTTTTGGGGGGGGTTTAGAGCCATTTGGCAACGATGGCACCAGTTATGTACGTTATCAAGGTCGTTCTGCAGAAACTGTTGGTCTGAAATGTAAGTTACAGTATGATAAATTACATAATCGTCAGCGAACGTACGAATAGGACCAGACATGGTGTGGTAGATCGCTAATATACATGAGGAAAAGAAGTGGTCCTAAGACTGAGCCTTGGGGGACACTTGACGTGACAGGAAGGGGCTTGGATGTGTGGCTATTTACAAGGGCAAATTGAGAACGGTTAGTTAGGGAATGCTTTTATCCATTGTATTACGTGAGTATCTAAGTTGAACAGGGATAATTTCATTAGTAAACGTTTATGAGGTACTGTGTGAAAAGCGTTTGAGTAGTCTAGAAAGGATGACGTCTAGTTGAACGTTGTTATCAAGATGAACATGGAGATCATGAAGGAAAATCGCTAGTTGTTTTTCAAAACAAGGTCCCTTACGAAAGCCGTGTTGAGAACGATGAAATAAGTTTACATAATATAAAAAGGCCATTATGTGAGAATATATGACATGTTCCATAATTTTGGAGGGCCACATGTTAAAGAAATTGGGGCGATAGTTTAAGGGGGAGTCTTTGTTACCTGCTTTGAAGACTGGAACGGACCTTTCGCACTTTCCAATCACATTGAAAGGTACCTGTACACAATGACTGAGAAAACAATAGTGTGAGACATGCTGAAGACGTGTGCTTAGCATTCATTAGAATCAGTAGAAAACATAACGGGTGGCATATGCGATGTTATGTTAGTAAGCAGCGGAACGGTTGGTGTGGTAGTTTTTTTTTTGTAAACACGGGAAAAAATGCTGAATTGAAGATGTCGGCGCACTCGGCATCCGAGGCTGTTGCGCCTTCCGCATTCTTTAGACTGATAGAGCGGGTCTGCTGGGGATTTAAAAAGTGCCAGAACTGACGAGGATTACGAATAAGTAGCCGGGGCAGGTTAATGTTAAAAAACGTTTTTTTTAACTATGCGAACGGCGGTCAAGTAGTAGTTCTGCGCCAAGTAGTAGTTTGAACAGGCCTCGGTGTCTCCAAGACGCATGGCTCAACGGAAGCGACGCTTCCTTTTATTTTCAAGACTGTGCAGCTCTCGTTAACCATGGCTTATTTTGTTTCGTGTGCGTTGTTAGTCTTGAAATATATTTGTTTACAAGTTCGTTCATTTTGTCTCGAAATAGTATCAAGTTCTCCTGAAGTGTGCGCGTTGGAAATAATGCCTCGAAGGTAGAAAGGAAGTCGCCTAGCTCATTGTTACTTGCTTCATAATGCTTTTTGTTTTGCTTTTTTGCAAATGCATCTGGGTGTTTGCGGACAGTTTGGACATTACGTGTGAAATCTTCGCCAACGCTGAAGTATGTTCCTTTAAATTTACGCCCGTTGGAAAAGACCTGTTCTTTTGTTTTGTGAAGCGTGAATTTAACTATTATGGGGCGGTTGCGACCAGTTGTACGATTAGCCAAGCCATGCGCGCGCTCGATTTCTTTTGCATCAAGCGCAATGTTCAGATGTTTCTTACAGTGATCTATGGTGATATTCACCGATAACGCGAACGCCTCTGATCCTGAAGACTCAGGAATACCATGAAAAAGTAAATTGTTACGCCGGGAGTCGTTTTCGGCATCATCAATACGCGTTTATAGCCTCTGGATTGTCTGCGCTGCGCAAGCAGCAACACCTTGCACATTTTCTATATCGGAACACAGGCTTTTGGTAGTGCGTTTCGAGATTAGTCATACGCACGCTCAGATCAGCTATAGCTTAGTCGGTTGTCTTCATCTGAGACTTCAGGTCTTTAATATCTGTGATTAGTTGCGATTGACCTGCAGATAATTTCTTAAGCTCATTTAATACAGCTTGGTTATCAGATCCAGGGTAGTTTCGATGTCACCCGACAACAACAGGAATGAATGGACAACATCACAGAACTAAACAACAATGGAAAGGCAGCAATGTGGGCCCGGCAGCTGCAGCAGGAATTAGTTACTTGACCGCTTTGTAAAAAGACTGCGTGCTTTACTAACCTGCAGTCCGCCGCGGTGGTGCAGCGGTTAGGCTGCTCGACTGCTGACCCGAGGGTCGCGGGTTCGATCCCGGCCGCGGCGGTCGCATTTCGATGGAGACGAAATGGTAGAGGCCCGTGTACTGTGCGATGTCAGCGCACGTTAAAGGACACCACATGGTAGAAATTTCCGGAGCCCCCCACTACGGCGCCCCTCATAATCATATCGTGGTTTTGGGACGTTAAACTCCAGAAACTGTTATTATTGACTAACCTGCATGGCGAACATCAGCGGATTAGCGTGCTGTGTTGACGCACAGCAGCCGGGCCCACAAAGCACCTCCGGCTGCGCCTGCTCCTTTTATAATAAGCTGGGCGAATTGATGTCGGTGACAGTCGGTATTCCAGGTGCGCATCGAGTGATGCCGAAAGGGGTGGCGGGGTGCAGTTCAGGTGAGCAGCCGGATACAGTAACAGTGCCGGTGACTTAGATGTGATGCAAGAATCCATCGGATGGCAGAAAGCAGTGTCATCATCGTTGACGTGCCAGGAAAGATGCGGGTGGGGTATATCCGTAGAAGCAGCAGCCAGAGGGCAGGAAGCAAAACGCAGACGATCACGTGAAGTGACACCTGCATGGCAAACATGAGCGGATTTAGCGTGCTGGGTTGACGCAGAGCAGCCGGGCCCACCTCGGTGTATATATATAATCGAAAAAGAGGACGACAACCGTACAAAACACAAATTTTAGTAAAACTTTGCGTTTCGTACGTTTGTCGTCCCACTCCGTTTCGTACGTTTGTCGTACTTCACTTCCCACCGGAACCATCGAACTTATTCCTCGCACACATATATATTATATGCCCTATAAACTGGACGGAAGGGATGACCGCCACCGTAGCTCAGTGGTAGAGCATCGGACGCGTTATTCGGAAGGTCGCAGGTTCGGATCCCGCAGGTGGCAAGTTATCTTTGCGACGACTTTTCTTTCTTCACATTTACATTACAATTACTTGTAATAACGTCCCCTATACTTGCCTTGGCATCATTGTCTGTTACTTCTCATTAATTATGTGTTTAACAAAGCAAACGAGCCCTTAAGTTCACACTTCTTTGCCTTCGGATATATATATATCCTCTTCAGACCCCGCGTACATCAAAGTGCACATTTGTTCTTTTCCGGTTTTGAAAATTCGCGCCACTATTAAAGCCAAAATTCTTGGTGCAATCGCATTCTCAATCATGCGGTGTCATCTGGTCAGCATTACAGGAAGCACACTACAGCGTAAGCCATGTTTGCCCGCTTTGAAACATGGCAGAATTATCGTCTTCGACGTTCTACCGACCGCGTCCAACAAAGTCCCAAATTACTCAATAAAGATGCAGTCAAATTTTTTAATTGTTGTTTCAATCTACCTAGGAAGGCTTTAGGAATAATTTCCGTGCGTCATGTAAACTTACAGCAGAGTACTTTTGTTATCAGCAGCCGTTTTCTTCAAATGTGCATTATAATGCACACTCGGTCTCAATATGTGCTTTGGCGTGCGTACTCATGCCAGTCTCATGCGGTTGGCATTAAGCTTTTTGGTATTAAGCTTTGGCGTATGTCTCATCTAGGAATCTTTGTTAAAAAGGCGGAACGTGTTCTGGAGACAATAACCAGCAATGACCCCTTTCGGACCTCTAACTTGGCTGACGATGAGGCTGTTCTTTGCCCATTACCTAGTGTCGAAAAACAGGTGTGGTGCCGAATTTGAACTTGAGCCACCCCAAGAGCTGCTGAAAGCCAAGGTGCGTCCTGAGCCAAGAACTGCTTGACCAAGCCACATGCCAGAGCTTGTAAATCAGGTATCTTCCTTGAGATACCGTAACTCAGGATGTTCTCAGAGAGCAAAGTTCCGGTATAGCATCTTCCTGTGCATCACATGTACGCGAAACTGCTACAAACAGTTTCACAACAAACAAGAGTGCTTTTCACGAGCAAATGTAAATTTTTGTTATAGGCGAGTATTATTTGTTTCCTGCGCATTAGGACCCAGTGTGCATTATAATTAGAGACCGGAACTTCAGGCAAAATGCCTATTTTTTCCTGGAGTCCGTTTCGAGCCTATTTAACATATAAGCATGAATTAATTGGACGGGAAATATTTTAATCAAACTTTTATTGTGCCTATAAGTGCCTATTTCGAGGTTCGTGCCTATATCAGCTTTTCAGCGCCTAAAAATGCCTTTTTGCGTTCGTCGAGTACACGTTTTACTTAAATGAGCTGTTCATATGGAGGAAAACAAGAAGCACTTATTGTGGCGATATTAACTACAACACGCGCATAGCGCACTACTTATGTTTTTTTTTTCGTTCATGTTTTTAGCTCCTGTTAAGGCGCGATTATAGTGCGACGTAGGGTAGGCGCGCGCATGCGCTGCGTCACGTCGGCGAAAACAGACCATAGTTCGACGCACTGTCACAGCCAACGTATAGTTGGACTCGGCCGATGCGCTCCTATTAGGCCACCCTAACTTCGACGCATGTGACGCTCGCCAACGCGCCGGTAACGTCGAACTATAAACGCGCCTTTACGGGAGAGGAGCTAGAGTGTACACCAGCCAGGAAAAGCGAGGCTGGCATAGCGCTAGTGGGCCCCCTAAAAGATCTCCATCTCTTCGTTCGAGACTAGTGCAGCACGGCGGTTGCGTGAGCGAGGCTAGAATGTACTCAAACGAACCAAAGCTAAGCTAAACTAGCGCTGCAGCCCTACAGCCTACACGTCAGTATGGTTCGCATTTATGTTCTTCATAACGGCCGCTGTCGCAACTCTGCCGAGCAATGCCGACGAAAAAGACGCCGAAAGTGTCCTTGTCAGCCAATGGACCAGTGGATCACAGTGCTACTACATCGATGGAGAGACGGTATTTTGACATCCATGTGGAAAGCAGGTGTGAAGACATTGGCAAAGACCAAGAGTACTTTACGTTTCACATCCACTCTGAAACACGCATAGGCATAAAGCTCCCAGCATGGCTTACGCAACTGCCAATTTGTATATTCCCTGAACCTGCGCAGATAACACGCATTTTGTGGTCATTTCACGGGCACTAAGATTCATTGTTTTGTTATTTTTATATCCGCATCTGTGAACTTGCATGCAACAGGAAATGTGCGGTGCATTCTCGGTCGGATACTGGTATAAGCATTTGGATTTTAAAATGCACGCTTCGGCTCGTGCCATCTAACTTCGCCATTTCCTCAGCGTTTGGCAATAGCCGCAAGGGAAAAAGGTACAAGAGCAAGTGCACTAAAGAAGTTCCACGTATGCAACGCACCTTCCTAGTGCAATCCGCTCTTTCCTTCTCGCAGCTACCGTGTGAAAAAAGTGTCATCTGGAGCAACACGAGAAAACAACGTTGCATCAAGCCAACGCTCTGCGCAACCAACCTTCAACGTCGAGGCAATCGTTCTTGTCTAAAACTTTTGCTGACGGAAAAAGAGAAGTGAATTCAGCGCAGGCTTATGCGAAGCACTGGTCGTTGCTAACAACCCTTGGGTGAAGATCGAAAACAAGACATTCAAGAGCTTTTTTCAAAAGTACTGCAAACAAAATATACCATCAGAGCCCACTCTTCGCAAGCAGTACCTGCGGCCAATGTACGAGGACACGTTACCAAAAAAAATTACACCATCTCCCGCTAAAGGAAACGATGTGTAGATGTGAAGCAGCGGGCACTAACGCTTACACTGGCGGCGGCGTTGACGCTGGTGCTCATCGCAGCGTTGCGCAGGATAGAAAACTGGGGAGGCGCAAAGCAGACAGTGATGGAGCAGTGTTTCCTACTGGAACATGCCAATCGCTGCTAATGGGCAACGGGAGACAGAAGACTCCGACTGGACACAGAGACCGCACTCCGCTTTTAGTTAACGCGCACGCTGCGAATTTTTATTGTTCAACAACGCACAGGAGAAATCTCCCACCGGCACCACCTTGGAGGTCAAGATCCATTGCCATATATACGGGGTGGCCAGTGAACGGTTGTGCAGCGCGAGCAGTCGGTTTTTTCAACCAAGAAACTCGCTAGCAGACGCTGCCTGCGTCGGCGTCGCGAGGCGAGAGAGGGGGGATCGTAGGAGAGGGAGAGAAAGGGGGGTGACACGCATGCGCAGTGGGGAGTGTGAACGCCGTGGGCAGGGATGCGTAGAGGAGAGAGGGGGGAGCGTAGGAGAGGAGAGAAAGGGGGGGACGCGCATGCGCAGTGGGAGTGTAGACGCCGCGGGCAGGGATGCCTAGAGGAGAGAGAGGGGGAGAGGGAGGTTTTTATTTTAATTTTTTTTAAAGGGCTAGCGCATGCGCAGTAAGGGGTGGGCACGCGGCACACCACCACCACCGGATTAAGCTTCGCCATAAGATGCTTCACATCTAAAATCAGACGAGAAGTCGGTGAATCATACATATGAATTTCAGTGGACGAGACAACAGATGCGACCGGACTATTACTTGGGCGTTTTGTAGTTGGAAGACTGCGTGCAAAAGAGAACACACCTTTCTTGGTATGCTCGAAACAACTAGAAAAAACGAGTGGTGATACCATCACCTACATTGTGACCTCGTCCTCAAAGGGACTGTACCCCTCCGGATCCCACGACGACCGAGTACTGCTGCTCTACACAGATGCAGCAGCTTATACGCACAATGCTCCTGCACTTTTAAAGGTCTCTTATTCAGAATTATTGCGTGTCACTTGTCTTGCGCATGGGTTATATCGGGTCTGTGAAGAGCTGAGGAAGTCGTTCAGTTCTGTTAACGAACTAATAGCTGCAGGCAAGGCAGTGTTCCTTAAGGCGCCTTCGCGCGTTCGTGCCTTTAAAGAGCAGTTGCCTGACGTGCCTCTTCCACCAGAGCCCGTTATTACCCGCTGGGGAACTTGGATCAAGGCAGTGGACTGCTACAACGAACACTTCGCTGGTGTCAAGGCTGTTATCAACAGCTCTGCAGCGGACGAGAGCATCGCCTTGAGAAGAGCCCAGACTGTTCTACACCACGATACACTTGAATCTGACTTGGAATATTCGTGCGCTCATTTTACTTTCCTTGCAGAAAGCATAGAGAAACTCGAAAGTTCGGGCACCACTCTGACTCGGAGTTTTGAGCTAATTTTGGACGTGCAGGAAAGGTTCGCCACCGTCCCCAATGAACCTGTCGGTGACAGGGTCACCTCGAAGCTTAAATCTCTCTTGGACAGGAATCCCGGATTTTATGTGCTAAAAACAAGTGTCTAAAGTTCTGAGCGGTGCAGATTCGTAGATTCCAGATGCAATTAGAGCATCGAAAGTGCCTGACTACAAGTATACGCTCCATAAACTTCAGTGGACGTCGAGCGTTCTTTTTCCGCATACAAACAAATACTGACTGAAAGAAGGCACAACTTCAAGCCCCAAAACATTGAGATGGTGCTGGTTTGCCACTGCTTTCAGGGCCTTTCTCACAGTGTCCAATCACCCTAGCTTTCACCTAAGTCTCTTCAAATGGTTATTTTTCTCCTAATTATTTTCAGGAAAAAATAAAATTAACTTTACCAGAGCACAGGATTTGCCTGCTGTGTTTGTTAGAAGTCAAAGATATATCCTGAAAGGCGCTGTTGAAGTAATTATGAATTGAGCCTATATATGCCTAAACGACACTTTTTGA
This sequence comes from Rhipicephalus appendiculatus, assembly GCA_030522465.1. Taxonomy (NCBI): domain Eukaryota; kingdom Metazoa; phylum Arthropoda; class Arachnida; order Ixodida; family Ixodidae; genus Rhipicephalus; species Rhipicephalus appendiculatus. Next base: position 14,055 of record JALIZH010029243.1, on the reverse strand, counting down.
CGCCTATATATGCCTAAACGAGAGTCTTTAGGTCCTATTATAGGCGCCTAAAACATTGTTTTTTTCGTGCCTGAACTTCCGGTCTCTAATTAAAATGCAGACACTGGTGTGCAAAAGCTGTTTGCCGTACAGGCGAGAATTTTTTCGTCGTGTAATAAAGTATGTGTGTGCATTCGAAAAATCTGTTTTGATTTCACCTGCGTGGCCACAAATTGACTGGGGTCAGAGGAGGATATATATCGCAGTGGCAAGGGAACCATGCAGACGCTCGTAGATAAGGACGTTTCGCCTGGTGGACCAGACATTGTCAGATATAGGTCCATGAATTCGTCGATTCTCTACATGTTTTCGTGAAATCCTCAAGAGGTCCTTGTGAATTATAAAGGTGCAGATAGTTTAGCTGTTGTCTCCAAGGTCACCCATCCGTGTCTGAATTCCTAATGTTGTTCTAAGCAGATAGGCAAGTACAGTTGGTTATCAGGACACGTCGCTCATATGTTTCTCTGCAAAATGGGCATGAAAGTAAAACTGGCCACACCCACTTACAGTGAACGCGTTGGCAAATGTAACAATTTGTCTCTACAATATACGACGAGATAAAGAACGGTCACTGGAGTTAAAGAAGCATGGTGTTAATCCTAAATCATACCCCTCAGCGACAGATCTCCAGCAAATATCACTTTGAGAAAAAAAAAATAGTGTCGTCACAAAAAAATACTTGGCGCTAACTTCCACCAAATATGCATCCTTTTCATAGGCGCGTGAAGACTGAACTCAAAAGATGCTCAGAAATTTCTTTATTGCTTATAAAGACATGCCGAATAGTCTATGTACAGCTTACGAGAGAGAGAGATATATGCAAGGAAAGGCAAGGAGGTTAACCAGACGCACGTCCGGTTTGCTACCCCTGTACTGGGGGAAGGGATAAAGGGAGGAAAAGAGTGACAGAAGAAGAGAATGAAGGAGAGATACACAGAATCACGAGCACACTTGGGGGGAGTACATCCAGTCTACAGGCGGTCGCTCAGATTTGTTGAGTCCAGGTACTTCAGAAGCGCTTTTGTTGCTTTCTGCGCTATCGAAGCGCACGTCCAAGGTCCTAGAATCTTCTGTAAAGAAAATGGTCTAGAGTCCAGTTGGTTCAAAGCCATCCGGAGCGGGCATCGCTGGGCGTCATAGCGAGTGCAGCTGCACAGGACGTGTTCGATGGTCTCTTCAGTTCCGCAGGAGTCGCATGTAGAGGTGTCCGCCATACCGATGCGAAACGAGTACGCCTTTGTAAATGCAACACCCAACCAAAGGCGGCATAACAGTGTCGCATCGGAGCGGCAGAGTTGGGATGGAAGCTGTAGCTTGAGTGAAGGATCCAGTTTATATAGGTGGCACCTTTGGAAGCTGGTAGACGACCAAAACATGTGGGTAAGATTCCGAGCCAGCAAAGAAAGTTGTCTTGCCGCATCAGTTCTTGATAGAGGGATGGGAACCACACTGGTTCCTTCATGGGCTGAGCGGGCTGCATCGTCGGCTAACTGATTCCCTGTAATACCGATATGTCCGGGTAGCCACTGATATATAATGTCATGTCCTCTTGCTTGGGCTTGATGGTGACAAATTCTTACGAGAAACACGTAAGTACTGGTACACTAACTTGATTGGATGCCGAATAAGAACGTAAAATTATCTGTCCCCAATTCGCTTATCTTATTTAGCTTACAGGGAAGTCTTTTCTGAAAAGGCCATATAACAGCAATACATTTGTTACAAATAGCTGTTGACTGATGCGCATCAAGGAGTAACGTTCTTCTGTATTACCTTCCTGTGCTCTATAGGCCTTACCCAACGCCCAGTTTCTTTTGAGAATATAGGAATACTCTTTAGTATATCCTTGTTTATTTCGACTGTAACATAAGAAAACCAATCGGCCTTTGAGCCTTCAGATTTTGGTGCTATAGCTGCTTTCATTGTTCAGTCATATGTTTCCAAATGATCATATGTGTGAACTTTGCCTAAAAAACATAACAAAATTCTTAATAGCACTCTGATTAGCGCATGTTTAAACGTGAAATAATTCTTTAACCGTGTAGTCGTACAAGGTAAACTGTTTTAGGACACAGGTGGAATGCATCCAAGACATATAAGCTTCTATTAACACTAAGAATGCGCAATCGGTTTACTTAATAATATATTGTTTGAATCAAGTTTGGCCGGACTCATCTGAAGGGTGACTATTACGGCAAAGCGAGTTACATTGAATAAATGTAGCGGCTAACGATAATGCGGAAATTTAAACGCGGTCTTCTAGGGGTGCGTCTGCAGCTATGGTAGTGTTTCACGCTTCTCTGTCGGCAGGCAGCGCCCGCTACCGCCAGTCCCGCTATACACGCAATCAGAATTGTCTTATTTTCATTGACGCGTCCTTTTTTCAAAATATACCTGTATAAAATGTGTGTTTTTTCACCGGGAAGTGCCGCCTTTGTATAAAATTCGAAAACATTTCAGTTATGGAAACCTGAGCCGGACTTGCAATAATGAGAGGATCCCACACAGTTGCCTATTATGCATCTTGGAGATTAGCAGTCACAGGAAGGCGTCGCCTATGCAGGGTCGATTATGCGCAACTAGTGGTCTCCGTAACAAACGCCGCTCCCGAAAATTGCTGTGATGTGCGGTGTCTGTTTTGAAAATGATTATAAGGAAATGTTGTTGCGAGTTGCATGCTTCGGTGGCAGCGGCAACGGCTGTGTGCGCGTGGAATCCGAAGCGGGCGAGCGTAGGGAAATGCGGCCCTTAAAGGCATGCCACTCGCAAGTGTAATTGTATGCGCCGTATTCCAATAACTAATTGTCTCTAGATTGTGGTCTTGTCGGCAGTTAGCCGTTTTTGATGTGGCAATGTCATCTTTTAAAAAGTCACTTGTGACATCGCGTAGCCACATTACATTCCTGCCTGTATATAAACGCATGACCGTCGTTGTTGCCTGTAGCAGCTGAAGTATTGAGCTGCTAAGGCCATGGATAAATGTAAAATTCCAGGCAGGGAGGAAGGAAGGAGTAAGGAGGCATCATTGTGCAATGCGATGAAATGGAAGCAGGAAGGAAAGACAACCAGCAGGGCGGCCATGCACGCCAAGCTTCGCTTGCCCCCATTATCAAGAAAAGGGAAATGTCCCTGAATTTTTTTATCTCCAGAGAAGAGCTGTATAGTATTTAGCCATCATCAGCGCCAAAGAGGATATCTGCCTTGTAGCGGCGCTATCATATTACTAGATATAAAACGCTGCTGGTGGTAAATGGCAAAATACTTCACATTCTGCAGCCCACACTATGGAAACCACAACACTCTCCAACGTATCAGGTAACAAGAAAAGCGGAAGCTGTCTAAGCTTGTCGACGATCTAGTGCACTTTTCATGTTCCGAATCGTAGCTCTTGTCTTAACGTGATATCACTCATACAACTAGAATTTATTAGAAGCCTAGCGCGGAAACAAATACACAAATATTTGTAGTTGTATGGCGCACAATAAAATGTTTATTGCGACACTTAGCCAGTGGAAGAACATGTATATAGAGGCCAGAAGACAGGAAGCAATGGTGTATCATTTCGGAAAAACCTATTAAAGAATGAAAAACTTGCTCGGGAGGTGCTGTCCGTCTAGCGGGCTCAAGAAGCAGCACAACTGAGAAGACGGCGATGAACTAGACAAGTGCATTTACACGAGTGCAACTCTGAATAATATATTTATTAGAGCGAAGCTCCTTAGTCCGGCACCCCTGCCGTCGCCGTCGCCATTGAAGCTCCCTCTGGCACGGTGCCAGCTGTGGCGTCTCCCCCCTCACGCGGGAGAATGAATGAGCTTTATGAGCGCTGGAACGCGGATGGCTGCTGCACGATGCGCAAAGCGCAACGCATGAGAAACGGAGGCAGATTAGTCTCTTTCTCCCCCTTCCTTCGGCTCTGCTGTCTCCCCTCAAACAGGCGAACGCGCGAAACCATCGCTTCACCCTGTTGTCCGCCCAGTGGTTCGTCCGTTGCCTGGTCAATGAAACGCCGCGCGCGCCGAACGCCGCGCGCGTCCCATTTCTAAAGAGCATCGCTCCCCCGGTTGTATATGCTGTTGTATATACGGCTTGTGCAAGCCGTATATACAACAGCTGCCTGTTCGCAAGACAAAGTATAAACGATTTTCCGCAGCTGGCTTGTTTAATAAAAACGAGATGGCGCCACCACTGCACCGTGGCCGTCTCCTACCGCGGCCGTCTCAATGCCTTGGCCTTTAGCAGTGCTGCGCAATATGACCCCCGATCCGCGTCGCGTCGTCTGCCTGGCGTACCCGTAGCGTCTGCGCGCACGCGAGTAAAAGCCAGCAGACGGCAGCGACGGAAAAGTCAACAAGGCGACACCTGTGGATGCAGTTCCCTTCCGCCTCGAATTTATCACGTCGTCGTCCTGCGCTGTGTGGCCCGTAAGTGCGTAACCTACGCATTTATTTATTTTATATTTACGGCCTGAAGCATTGAGAGCAATGTATTCATCGGCATTTGGCAGCGTTTTCAAGATTCATTCTCAAATTCTCGGAGACAAGGCTTAGCAGGCATGGCTAAATAAACACATCTAATCTCGATAATAAAGACAGAACATACCTAATGCTTTGTCCCTTGAGTGAAATGACACTCAGCAATAGCTTATTGCACTATTTATTTATTGCTGTGAACAACACAGTGGGGGAGTAGCAAGCGCGATTTCGGATCGAAGCGGGCGGTCGCATCTGCATGGGTGCTGCATGCTGGCTTCTAACCCCAGCTGCTGGCGCTTACGGCCACGGCCGCTTCGCTGGCCCAATGAGTTGGCTGGTGCAGCTGGCTGGGGGGAGGCCAGTTATGGTCACGTGATCGAACATGGCAGCCCCCCGTGCGCCGCTGCGGAAAATCGTCTTAAGTGTAGGAATGCGAGGGCGACCCATAGGATAAGGAAATGTGGAATTTTTTTAGCGGTTGCGATTACCCGGATCACCACGACAAGTGAAAACTTGCGCAGAATCCTTTATAGAAGCTGTGAAAACTATACGTAGGCATCGCGCTTTGTTGCAGGAATCTCCATGAGTGCGGCCTTCCCTGCGACGCCGTTAATTTGTGGTAACCATATTACCGCTCGTCAGCAAATGAAGTGGCCCCACGGAAAGCGCATGCCATGACCCCGAGACACTTCCTAATAATTAAATATTCGTAATGTCGAAAATTTTCTGATTTGTATTCTGGACATCGTCTGTACAGCGATGCTCTTGTTTAAGTAGCATGCAATGTTTTAGCGAAGCCTTGACAGAACGAGTTTACACTTACATGGTGCCGAGAGTTTACACCTGCATGGTACCTACAGTAAGTACATTAGTATTGATCAAACATATTCAGAGAAAACCGCCAGATCCCACGCATTGTGGGAATCGATGTAATGCGAAACAGCCGGCAAGGAGCAATGCATGCTATACATAATATGCATGTCATTATTTACATGTTAGGACCTGGCATTAATGTTCGTCACACAGTCGCGTCACGCAATACCAATTTTGGTGTATATCAAGCTAGCGAAACAGCCGCGAGCGTACCATGAGCGTGGCATGCAAGTCATGCTGTACATGATATGTCATGATTTTTATATCACCACTTGTAATTTATGTTCTTCATACAGTCACGTCATGCAATACCGAGCTTGTTGTACATCAAGCTAGCAAAAAAAGCCGAGGCGTGCCATGATCGTGGCATGCAAGTCATGTTCCACATGACTTGCATGCATGTTACCCCACGCATGTAGCCATAGGAGGTCCCCCTGTCAGTTTCTCTGAAACTTTGGGACCTCCTCCTGTACTATTCTAACCATGTAACTGAACTGAATTATTTAATAAACTTGACTTGACTTGACATGTCATGATTTCCATATTGCCACCTGTACTTATGATCGTCATACAGTCACGTGACACAATACCGAATTTGGTGTGATTATTCCTCCTTCCTACTATTCTACGAAAGCGGAGCTTAACGTCGGCAGCAAATAAAAAAAATGACTATCTGTGCGATGAATAACTGAGTATTTCTTTTTGCTGAGGAAGTTTGTTCACGCATATAGAAGCACACACGACGTGTCACTAAAGTGTGTTTTTCTGTCGTGGTTACGCGTCTTGTGTGTCCCAGAAAGAATAAACTCGGATAGATAGATAGATAGATAGATAGATAGATAGATAGATAGATAGATAGATAGATAGATAGATAGATAGATAGATAGATAGATAGATAGATAGATAGATAGATAGATAGATAGATAGATAGATCCCTGATCTGAGACGACTGTTCTCTGCCGCATGTGGCTTGGGGTGTCGTTTACGAACGCCTTTGCTTGCCACATCACATGGGCAGACAGTGCGGCACTGATGAAACCATTGCACATGTTTTATGTCGGTGCCCTCAGTACAGTTCTCAGAGACAGTCTGTGGTAGGAAATTGAATTATTCGGAGTGCGCGGCTGATTGCACAGGAGTGTGGTGTGATATTCTGAAGAAGACGCCGATGAGCTGGGCTCGCGCTGGAGGATCGGCGAGGGTGCTAGCTTGAGCTGCTGGGCTAGATAGACAGACAGACAGACAGACAGACAGACAGACAGACAGACAGACAGACAGACAGACAGATGCTGAGGAAGGTAATACTTCTAGTTCTTTTGAACAATTCTCGTTAACTTCAGTGCAACATATTTGCTAGTTGTATGCATGCTCATTTTGAAAACGGTTTACCTCCACAGCATGTCGGCGTTGACGTTTCCTCTGTGTAAGCAAAGCCTTTGAGAGTTTCCAGCTTCCTATTGGGCTGCAGTTTGGACAATATATATATAAGAAGCAAAATATTATGTGGCCGAACAGATGGAACAGACACCTTTCAAATCTATTAACCACACCTCGAGAAAGTGTCGTTAAAATTTCGAAAGTGCGCCACCTGATGCGTTTCGAGTTCGTGGACATACAGTAATGCGTCCACAGGGCCGTGAAATCGCCTTTCGTTATTACTTTCCCATTTCCGGAATTAAAAGAGAGGGCGCAGTTTAACTCTTACTTCCACTCATAGAGACGGTTATTTCAATCAGAGAAACACGTGACTTCTTTCAGTTGCAAAACAAGCGTCAATATTTTTCCTTAGACGGCACATCCGACAATTTAATTGTACGAAAGAAACGTAACGGTGTCAGTGTCACGTGCCCAGGAAAGAGAATGCCACTTTTGGCGAATATGTGACACACATTACCCTACCCTCAGAATTTACGCCCTGGCGTTAACCCTTTCGGCCCTGGCGGTGTCAATTTACACCACCACACAACATTTCCCCTAGCACCTCAGAACTGAAACCAAAACTTCCCATTCGTTGGGGAGTGTTTCTTCAGTGATCCCCCTTGCAATTGACATCAAAACTGTTGCTTGTTTGTGGAGCTGGGGGCCAGAAAGAAGAAGCTTGACCAAAGTCCTGGGGTGAAGCCGAGGCGCGTAAGCTGAGGCGGGTATACGGCATTTTCGGAACGACGTACCCAAGCTGTTTCATTGAGTATCACACTGACAAATAACGTGTTGGCTCACATTTTATGTACTCTAGTGAGTAGCGGGAATAAAGCAAGCTATATTTCACTTTATATACACTGAGTACTTATGAGCTTATATGACGTGATGTTCACTAATCCATAAATACTTGCACCACCGGCTTAATTTTTCGTTTGTGGTGTTCAGAAGTGCTAACTATTTGGAAACAAGCACAAAAAGTATCCAACCAAACAAAAAAATCCAGAGCTGAAAGGGTTAAAGGAACCGTGCAGAATGGATCGTGAAAATGGTATTATGAAAAGTCACAGTCTCGCCACTAGGGCGAAGCAATGAATGCGATAGCAAGAAATCAGTTTCTCAAACGAAGAACGACAAGCAGCTCGATACTTGCAACGCCCCGCCGCAGCACAAAGAAGGACGCTCGAAAGGGACGCGCAGGTATACACAGGACAAGAGTGAACTGAGAACTGTCGCAGTTGTTACGTTTTTGTAATTTGAGCAACGCGCTGCAGTGTCCACAACGCAGAAGCCGAAGCTGTTGTTGTTGTTGCCTCTGACCTGGCTCATACCCACTCAGGGGGATTGGCCAAGGATTGATTAAATGATTCTATGACTTTTCAACGCTGTTTGACACTTCTTTTATTGCGATAGCAATTATATGGACACTTTCGGCTGGTTTTGGCCGTCGGCGTCGCCGCCGCCGGTGTCCGCCGCCGTCATTTGCCGTATATGTATATGTATATATATAACCGGCCCAGCCCGTCGTTCGTGAGCGTGAAAAGACGCGAGGGGGGGGGGGGGGTCCCCTGAGCGACCTTCGAGTTTACGAGCGCGGGCGCGCGTTATCTACCCTTCTCGGCAGCCGACAGCGGGGGGCGACTTCGATTTTACGAACGCGGGCGCGTGCGTTATCTCCCCTTCTCGGCGGCCGACAGCGGGGGGCCGGTGTACCCTTCTACGTGCTGCGCTCTCAACGCGAAGAGAATGTGGTGAGCTGTGTTTCCCTGGAGCGCCGCATGCTCTTCAACCAGCGTTTCCTTTTCTTTAGAGTTGCGTGAGATCGGATCCAAAAAAGAGTTAGCTGCCAGCCCCCACTTCATATAACATTACAATTTTTTGCTATCGCATTGATTGCTTCACCCTTTGCGGTGAAACTGTGACTTTTCTTTTTCTTTAAACTGCGGCATCGTGGAATGACCCCCTGCGTTTCCCCTGCCACGCGGTGGAGTCTGACGCCAAGTGTGCCCGGTGTTCTTTCTTTCTTTTTCTACATCATGAGTGGTAATGAAGGCACCCACTTCATCGTGCTCATCTCAAGGGCAGTTTTCAATTTGAACGAAACTGTAAAAGCGTTGCGTGATAGAAACCACGCTCAAGCTGTTCCGAGATCTCCGTAACGCGAGCGGCAAATGGTGCATATGAATAGCTCGCCGTTATATCGCTGGCACGAGCATGGCGTGTGGCGGTGTTGTCTAGCGCAGCAGGCTGCGGAGCGAGGGGTCACTGGTTCGAATCCCCGGTCAGGTGGTTTCAAATTTTTTGTACTGATTTATTTCAAATGCGAAGCATTTCTTAGCGAACTTCGGCGACATTGAGCGTATCTATCTATCTAACTATCTATCTAGCCGCCTACGACTTTGTGCTCTGCTGGCCGTATCGTTAATGGGATTTATACCAAACTTGCTATGGCATAATATGACGAACATAAATGGTTGGTCATATCATGAAAATCATGAATAACTTGTCATGAAAAGTATGGTTTACATACCACGCTCGTGGCACGCTCGCGGCCGTTTCGTTAGCTTGATATACACCAAATTTGGGATTGAGTGACGTGACTGTATGACGAACATAAATGACAGGTGGTAATATGCGAATAATGAGGTGCATGTCATGAACAATATGATTTACATGCCACGCTCATGGCACGCTCGCGGCCGTTTCGTTAGCTTGATATACACCAAACTGGGAATTGAGTGACGTGACTGTATGACGAATATAAATGACAAGTGGTAATATGGAAATCATGATTTGTCATGTGCGACATGACTTGCATGCCACGCTCATGGCGCGCTCGCGGCCGTTTTGTTAGTTGATATACACCAAATTTGGGATTGAGGACGTGACTGTATGACGAACATAAATGACAAGTGGTAATACGGAAATCATGACTTGTCATGTGCGACATGACTTGCATGCCACGCTCAGGGCACGCACGCGGCCATTTCGTTAGCTTGATATTGTCGCGTGGGTGTGATGTCGACGAAGGCAGCAGGCGACGTGTCCGAGGTGAAACAGTTTATTAGGCCGAACTTGTAAGGCCAGTAAACGGGGAGTAAGATTTCAGCAATACACGCTGGCACTGATAGCGGCGAACAGAGCGTCGGCCGTCGATCAACCGACAAGCGGTGAAGCGCTTCGGAATGTATACTCGTGTCATAGAATGTTCCAGTCTTATCACTGGTTGTCGTGCAAGCTCTGGAATAAGCTCGACTGTTCGCGTCTTGCGCGCAATCTTAACAAAACGATCTACATTGATCGAGAAGCTTCTATAACAATGAGGCGCGGTTTGCGCTGAGCATTGCTGACAGCCTTTGAGGGCGAAAAACCGAATAGAGCAAAGTGAAAATAAGAAACGCGCGTGGCAATATACACCAAATTTGGAATTGAGTGACATGACTGTATAACAAACATAAGTGGCAGGTGGTAACATGAAAGTCTTGGCATGCATGTCATCTACAACGCCATTTACATGCCACGCTCATGGTTCGCTTGCGTCCAGTTCGCTAGCTTGATATGCACCAAAATTGGTATTGCGCGGCGTGATTATATGACGAACACAAATGACAGGTCCTACCTAACGTGTAAACATGACATGCAAATTGTGTAAAGCACGATTTGCTCCTTCCTAACTGCTTCGCAATACATCGATTCCCACAGTGCGTGGGATCTGCCGGCTTTTTTCTTTATGAATTTTTATATATGCACATACATATACATATCCGGGGAATGACGGCGTCGACAGACGGCGAAAATCAGCCGAGAGTGTCCATATAATTGCTATGGCAATAAAACGACGCTCAACCAGAGTGCATGAGGTTACGTGTGAGCGTATGTGCAGTGTACTTGCTGTAGGTGTTAGAGAGTTATGCAAAGTGATGGGAGGTGCAATCGAGCGAATGTATATCCCCCCTCATGTGCGAATGATGATGGATTGGCGTCACATGCGCCAAATGCGCCCAGCAAAGTACAGTGCACTCGATTTTACAACAACTAATCTGTATTTTTCATCGCGAGTTCCAGTAATTCATTGTAATTATCGTGTGATTCAAACCCTTGTCATTCATGTCCTCTTATTGCAAATGAAGATTGAAATCGCAGGCTCGAAATGGGATACCCAACCGGTTTTTTGGTTGTATTCATTGCGAGCAAAGAAAAAACGCCAGCCACGTCGAACGATCAGGTAGTGTCATCACCGAAGCTATCAGCTACAGTCATACGCATCATAGTGATGTTATATGTGTCAGTACACATCGCCTATGAAGAAGATGCACTTTATTAAATTCGGCATTATCTTCTTTTGGGAGAACGACTTCAAAGAGCTGGCGAAAACAAGTTTCGTCCGTTTCAGGACGTAAACACTGCTCCTCAAGGGTTAGCTTTGGAAGTGCTGAAGTACAAAAGATCCGCCAGGCCTGCGCGGAAAGCGCAGCACAGTCACAGTGAAAGCTGGGAGAGCGCCTATTTCTAAAAACCCAAGTTGAAATCTATCATGGGGCTACTAATTCAAGTACGCTTGCAAGGTACCCACTACTCCATTAATTGATTCGGTGGCTGATGATGACGAAGAATTATGGCTCAGCCATTTGTAATGGGTTGGAAGCATTCAACGACCCCCCTCGTAATGCAATTCATATTGTGTGACGCCCTGCTTACACAATTCACATTCTGTGACGCCTCGTTGTTGTTTTAAACTTCTACCACGTTGTATTACGCATGTTAACGCTGTTCCTTCCCAACATAATGCTTGTACAGGGCTTTTGTGCGCAGGGGTTTCGAGCACAGGCATGGCTCAGTGGTAGAACACTGGGCTTCCACGGAGCGGACCCAGGTTCAAACCCCGTTCCATCCTGGACATTTTTTTCTTTTGTTCTTATTTCGTGCGATAGCGGTTACGGACACCGGCGGCGGCGGCGGCGGACAACTACGGCACTCTTGTTGTGATCTCATAACAGCTTTCGCTGTAAAAAACATGCTTGATGCCTCCGTCATAGGAATCGGTATAACAGGAAACTGAAACGTGTCCTTACAGAAGTAGCAATGATATAAGAGAGCTTGCACAATGTCTATTGGTGTTTGACAGTTATAGCACTGTTTAACGTGGGTGCATCCATGTTGACGCTTGTTGGTACATCTGTATCCCGACGACTAATGTCCCTGATCAATGAATACAAAGACCCTTGTGGTCTAGATGCTTGTGGTAGCTGTACGGTGAGAGCTGAATCAGAGGAAAGCGGTGCGGCAGCCAGAAGAGCGTCACTGATTGGACCCAGGACTTGAGGTAAAGTCGTCTACTCGTGGCACGTTAGAGTTATTGAACACCAGTCCCCGTCCAGAGCGAAACGCCTATAAATCATGTGAACATGGCGCAGTGGATAGCGTTCCCGGAATCGTTTGTTCCGGACCAAGAGGTCTGAGATTCGACTGCCGTTGACGGAACTTTTTTCTTTGCCTTCTGATCATGCGTATTTTTTCGACGCCATTTCCGTGACAGAAATACGCCTCTTAGGTACTGGTGGACCCCAGCATAAAACGATTTCGTGTTAAAAAAGAGCCAGTGTGGTTTCATGTTCCCTTGAATGACTAGAAATATATATGAATGACTACAAATATATATATGTTTACGGATTGTTTCATTACGAATATCAGGAACATTTTTAGTTGGTGCGGCTGCATGCAGCAAATACATTGAAATTCTGGTATCTTGAAGCTAAATGAATAATAAGCTATCCACTTTTTGTAGGTAATGCCTATCAACTGCGAGTCAAGGGCGAGCACAATGAAAGTCAAGAATGTTTGAAAAAGTATCAATGGTACGTATCATATACGCCTAAAAACAAGTACAGAACATGCGGTAAGAGACCGTGAAGTCAAACACGATTGGGGCAACTATATGCGAACACTATATTAATAAAATGGTATTCGAACGTACCTAGTGTTCATTTGTACTACGCATGTGTACGAACGCTGGTTTTCGCATAAATCAAACACTGAAGTGTACAGCATTCAAGAACACTAAAAGCTATCTAAGGCGGATTTACAGTTACAACCATTACTAATCGGAAACTCTCGTAGACATAACGAACGATGCGGTTGGCAATGTCGGCTGCCACGTACGTCTGTTATGGAAGAGCCCCAGTCACCCTCTGAATGGCACGGATCACCATTTGTATATACGGAAACTTGACTAGAAACCTGCGAACGCATCGCCACCTATACGAACTGGGACTATGTGGAGACGCTGTGTCACATCTGCTAACTATAGACGCCCTGATGCCCTATTTTAAGAATTGGTCACCACTGCAATCATGGGGTGTCGTTCTAATTATATTCATTGGCACGACAATGAGTCTTGGATATAAGCTCTCTCCTAATATTGGGTGCACCCATACGTGAGTGCAGCTCTGAAACGAAAAAAAAAAAAAACAGATTGCAGATATGCAAGAGATATGCAAGGTCTCTGTCGCACTAATGTTTTTTCCGACTCCTTTCTGCCAAAAACCAGTGCCGAGTGGAACCGCCTTCCCTCGTCCATCGCCTGCATTGAAGACGCATCATCATTCAAAGCTGCACTGACAGATTATGTTATGTGGCTTACATAACTTTTTGTTGTTAAAACATGTATTCTCACTTACTTGTATTTTTATGTTCTATTTTTACTGCATTTTTTGTTGTATTACCCACCCCCTCTGTAACGCCTTTATGTGCCCTGAGGGTAACCGAAATAAATAAATAAATAACCCAATTTTTCTGACACGCCGAAGCTGGAATGGTTGAGGAGAACAGAGTTCTTTCCCACAAGCGAGGGGTAAAGAAGGCGCTCTTCGCGGAACAAATGAGGAGCCCGAGAAAGACCTCCCAGGTATTCGTTTCGGTTGCTCTGCTGCACTACATTGTAATTAAAGGACCTTGCATCAGCGAGCTGCGCGAGAGCATTAAAGTCATCATGTGCCAAGGACTACGTCACCTGTTTCCGTCATGTCAGCCTCAGGTGGCCTCAAATCGCATGATCGCCTGCATTGTTCGCGAGGATATCCTGCAGTGCTTGGGAATTCCTGAACCATAGCAGCCTTTGCAGGAAGCAATCAGCTAGGTCGCTGCCACATGCCGCGCTGTCTGTATTGCGCCTGCGTCCGGACCCCACGATGACGGCGTTGTGTCGAAAGCAGCCGTAGCCCCTATTGAGACCAACTCGTCCACATTCCGG
>JALIZH010029242.1:0-23017 GCA_030522465.1 Rhipicephalus appendiculatus | reverse complement strand
TTTAATATTATGGCGAATGTTTTATATTATACAGCAATATTTTGGTCTAAATGATAATTATACAAAATAAAAAAAACCGGCAGATCCCACGCACTGTGGGAATCGATGTAATGCGAAGCAGCCAAATCATGCTTTACAAAATTTGAATGTCATGTTTTAGATGTTAGGACCTGTCATTTACGTTCGTCATACAGTCACGTCGCGCAATACCAAATTTGGTGTATATCAAGCTAACGAAACGGCCGCGAGCGCGCCATGAGCGTGGCATGCAAGTCATGTCGCACATGACAAATCATGATTTTCATATTACCGCTGGTCATTTTTGTTCGTCATACAATCACGTCACTCAATACCAAATTTGGTGTATGTCAAGCTAACGAAACGGCCGTGAGCGCGCCATGAGCGTGGCATGCAAGTCATGTCGCACATGACAAGTCATGATTTCCATATTAACACTGATGATTTATGTTCGTCATACAGTCACGTCACTCAATACCAAATTTGGTGTATATCAGGCTAACGAAACGGCCGCGAGCGCGCCATGAGCGTGGCATGCAAGTCATGTCGCACATGACAAATCATGATTTTCATATTACCACTGGTCTTTTTGTTCGTCATACAATCACGTCACTCAATACCAAATTTGGTGTATGTCAAGCTAACGAAACGGCCGTGAGCGCGCCATGAGCGTGGCATGCAAGTCATGTCGCACATGACAAGTCATGATTTTAATATTACCACTGGTCATTTTTGTTCGTCATACAGTCACGTCGCTGAATACCAATTTTGGTGTATATCAAGCTAACGAAACGGCCGCGAGCGCGCCATGAGCGTGGCATGCAAGTCATGTCGCACATGACAAGTCATGATTTCCATATTACTACTGGTCATTTATGTTCATCATACAGTCACGTCACTCTATCCCAAATTTGGTGTATATCAAGCTAACCAAACGGCCGGGAGCGCGCCATAAGCGTGGCAGGTAAATCATGCTTTTCATGACAAGCTAGTCATGATTTTCATGATATGACCAGCCATTTATGTTCGCAATACGGTCATGTTATGCCATACCAAATTTGGTATAAATCCCATTAACGATACGGCCAGGAGAGCACAAAGTCGTGGGCGGCTAGATAGCTAGATATATAGATAGCTAGATAGATAGATACGCTCAAAGTCGCCGAAGTTCGCTAAGAAATGCTTCGCATTTAAAAAGCCGTTGGCCGCCAGAATAACAAAACCGTACAGCAGAGACGTCACATACGTAAACCTTAAGAATAACATCGAGAAACTGGGTGCGAGCATTGTGTTTTAAGGCAGTAACTGCGCTGGAAAGACATGATATTGCTTATGTGGTCATACCTAAGAGAAGGCTAAGCGACACATATTTTCGACGGACCCTAAAAGAACTGACAAGTAGCCAGAACGTGAGATCACACTCTGGTGGGAATGAAAATAACGTGAATTAGAGTGGTAGATTTGGACATCATTCCCGCCATCTGGGAAGGATTTCCAATTTGAAATCGTGTTCAACACCAAAAAAAAATCTGGTACGTCACGCAGCCTAGCGGAAGACCCTTGAAGCTGGATTATGCAGTCGTTCATATTGCCACGCGCGTTTCTTATTTTCACTTTTGTTGTATTCGGTTTTCGCCCACAAAGACTGTCAGCAATGCTCAGCGGAAACCGCGCCTCGTTTTTCTAGAAGCTTCGCGATTATTGTAGATTGCTTTGTTCAGATTGCGTGCAAGATGCGAACACTCGAGTTTATTCGAAAGCTTCCAGAGATTCCAAGTCGACGAAATGCTTGCGACGACATTATCCAGCCTTCAAAGAGTGCGTGGGCATCACCCGTAGTGTTAGTCAAGATAAAGGACGGAACCCTACGCTTCTGCGTCGACTATCGCCGCCTGAACAAAATCACGAAGGACGTGTACCCTTTCCCACGGATGGACGACGCCCTGGATCGACTCCACAACGCGAGGTACTTCTCTTCGATGGACCTCAAGACCGGCTATTGGCAAATCGAAGTCGATGAGAGAGACCGAGAAAAGACTGCTTTCATAACACCAGATGGCCTGTTCGAGTTCAAGGTTATGCCCTTTGGTCTTTGCTCGGCACCTGCGACATTTCAACACGTCATGGATACAGTACTGGCTGACTTGAAGTGGCAGACTTGCCTTGTGTACTTGGACGACGTCGTTGTGTTTTCCTCAAACTTCGACGAGCACCTACAGCGCCTTGAAACGGTACTTCAAGCAATTGGGAGTTCTGGACTCACCCTGAAGCCAGAAAAGTGCCGCTTCGCGTACGAGGAGCTCATGTTTTTGGGTCACGTAAGCAGCAAGTCTGGAGTGCGCCCAGACCCGCATAAAACAGCTGCCATCTCCGCCTTCCCGCCACCCACCGACAAGAAGGCCGTACGCCGATTTCTTGGCTTATGAGCCTATTGCAGACGCTTTGTCAAAGACTTTTCACGGATCGCCGAGTCACTAACGCAGCTCACGAAGACCGACGTCGAATTCAGGTGGGAAACGGCTCAAGTCGAAGCATTTCAAGAACTTACAGGGCGCCTGCAGAGGTCTCCGATACTTGCGCACTTCGACGAATACGCCGATACGGAAATCCACACCGACGCAAGCAGCGTAGGATTCGGCGCCGTCCTTGTGCAGAAGACTAAGGGACAGGAAAGGGTTATCAGTTATGATAGCCGGTCGCTGTCCACGGCAGAAGGCAACTATTCCATAACAGAAAAAAAAGAGTGCCTCGCCATCATATGGGCTACGTCAAAGTTTCGCCCCCTACATCTACAGCAGGCCCTTCAAAGTTGTAAGCGACCACCACGCCTTGTGCTGGCTAGCTAATTTGAGGGACCCTTCAGGTCGTCTCGCGCGATGGAGTCTGAGACTTCAAGAATTCGACATTACCGTCGTTTACAAGTCCGGACCAAAGCACTCTGACGCCGACTGCCTGTCTCGCGCCCCCCCGTCGAGCCGCCACCCCAGGAAGACCAGGATGACGACAACTTCTTGCATAGGCGTATCAGCCGGGGGGGCAAGGGGGGGCGCGAGCCCCCCACTGAGAAAAGTTTGGGGGCTGAGCCCCCCCCACTTCCGACAGTGGTCACTGTTGGCTGTACGCTGCCAAACCAGCAACGAACTTTTCCTTCACCACAATAATCACTCAATTATGTTGTTACGAGGGAATGGGTATGTTACGAGGGAATGTTACAATATAATGAAAAAGTTTTCAACATTTCTGCTGTGACGATTTTCCTTGTAGGCTCTTTGCGGAGCGGGCGGCCTATGCGACGCTTTCGCGCCTTGTGCTGTAGCATTGCAGAGCAGGCTAGCGCTGAGCAGGTGCTCTATAACATTTGACCATTCGTTCACGATTTGATTCTGCTGTGCCCGGCCTGTAATTTAAATCAGTGACGATGCAATTACGAATCGGAATGAGCAAACTTTTTATGGAGCTGTCACAGCACTTTCTACTTCAGGAAAATTATTTTCTTTCATCGAAAAAGTATAGCATCACCTGCTGCTCCGTCATGGCTGCTGTGAGCCGATGAGTATGACCAATCTTTTTTAATGTTTTATTTTTGCCGTACTGGAAGCGCCAAAAAATGTTTCCGCTTCAGTCTCCGATCAGCATGACCAGCCTTGCTGATGGTAACTTGGAGCGATGGCTGCAGCTTGCCAAGTGGTGACCAATTAAGCAGTGAACTCGAGCACAGTGGGACGCTCAGCTTTTATTAAACTTGCCCCGCAACTTGATCCACCGGACCAGGGAGATGTTGAAGGTCCGTGGTTTTTTGCACTAAGGAGACTTAATTAAGACTCGGGCTAGTTGGTTTTCATTCAACTTGAATTGACTTTTACAGCTCAAAACAACTCGAACGGGAAAGAAGCACACACGCGCAGCACTGCTTATTTCTATCGCTCCCTCTCTCTCTCAGCAAGGATGAGCTCACAGATTTGTATACCCGCACCAACAGCTAAACTTCGTTATCATGCAAGGGAAAATGTTCATTATACTCCATCTCGCCGGCTGCTGTAAGTAACCGCTGCTAATGTGATCGGCGGCTAGCCTACATGAATTACACTATATATATATATATATATATATATATATATATATATATATATATATATATATATAAATTGGCTTGAGCGGACGAACGTGGAAAAACTTTTATTAGTTCCAACGTTTCGGCCGGGGTCCGGCCTTCGTCCCTGACGAAGGCCGGACCCCGGCCGAAACGTTGGAACTAATAAAAGTTTTTGTACGTTCGTCCGCTCAAGCCAATTTTTATTAAACACTGGATCCACTGAAAATACTTGCCTGATATATATATATATATATATATATATATATATATATATATATATATATATAAATAAATTCTACGGCCTGCAAGTGAGGTTGGTTTGCCCCCACTCGCGAAAGAGTTGGTACGCCACTGACTTCTTGGGAACCTTAAGCGCCGATGACTTCGCCGAGCGACAGCGAGCTGATACGGAACTCAAAGGCCCTGTAGAATACCTCGAGGGCAACACCAACTTTGTTCCAAAGGTATTCAGACGAGGATTGGAGTCGTTTCTCTTGCTGAACGGCGTTCTCCTAAAGAAAATCCTCTCGCCACTTCGGGCCGACTCCTCCTCGTAGTACCTTCAGCTTGACGTCCAGAAGTTCTGGATTCTCTGCATGACAACCCGACGGCTGGACACCTCGGAATTTCCCGTACGCTGGCGACGATACAAGAAAAGTACTACTGGCCTCGCCTTACTGCCGACGTCACCCACTACGTGAGGACTCGCCGAGATTGTCAGCGACGGAATACACCACCGACTAGGCCAGCCGGACTTCTTCAGCCCATCGAGTCACCTCGCCAGCCGTTCCAGCAAATCGGCATGGACTTACCGGGGCCGTTCCCGACGTCGAATTCCGGAAACAAATGGATCGTCGTAGCTACTGACTACCTCACCCGCTACGCCGAGACAAGGGCCCCGCCCGAGGGCAGTGCCGCTGAGGTAGCAAAGTTCTTCGTCGAGAACATCGTACTGCGTACATGACGCCCCAGAGGTGCTCATTACCGACAGATGTACTGCCTTTACAGCGGACCTAACTCAGGCGATCATAAGGTTCAGCCAGACAAGTCACCGCCGGACCACCGCCTACCACCCACAGACCAATGGCCTCACCGAGCGTCTAAATAAGACCATCACCGACATGCTGGCCATGTACATCGATGTCGAGCACAAGACGTGGGATGCCATTCTTCTACACGTGACCTTCGCGTACAACACGGCCATACAAGAAACGACGCAGATGACACCATACAAGTTGGTCAACGGACGGAGCCGAGCAACGACGCTCTATGCCATGTTACCAAACGTTACCGATGAAGAAAACCTCGACGTGACCGCCTACCTTGAGCGCGCCGAAGAAGCCCGACAACTAGCCCCTCTCCGCCTCAAGAATCAACACACGACACAGAGTCGCCGTTATAATCTTCGACGACGCTTCGTGGAATACCAGCCCGGCGACCGTGTTTGGGTTTGGACACCGATACGCCGACGTGGACTGAGTGAAAAACTTCAGCGACGGTACTTCAGACCGTACAGGGTACTTCGAAGTCTCGACACACTCGACTACGAGGTTATCCCCGACAGCATTACGGACTCTCAACGGCGCCGTGCACGACCTGAAGTCGTCCATGTGGTGCGCCTCAAGCCTTTTTTGCGCGTTAACGAACCTGAGGGCTTTATATTTTTTTTGTTGTTGCTTATCCTTGTGCTTTATTGCCTGCACTTATTGCTTTATTGTACTTCCTTGCTTTATTATTGTTATTTATTGTTTCATGCTCTTTCCCCCTCGAATTCTGTTTTAAGCATCGCGACGATGCTTTTTCAGAGGGGGGGCATTGCCACGTGCGTTTCTTATTTTCACTTTTGCTGTATTCGGTTTTCACCCACAAAGACTGTCAGCAATGCTCAGGGCCAACCGCGCCTCGTTTTTCTAGAAGCTTCGCGATTATTGTAGATTGCTTTGTTCAGCTTGCGCGCAAGATGCGAACACTCGAGTTTATCCCAGAGCTTGCGCGACAACCAGCGATAAGGCTGGAATATTCGATGTCACACGTAATATGGAAATCATGACTTGTCATGTGCGACATGACTTGCATGGCACGCTCATGGAGCGCTCGCGGCCATTTCGTTAGCTTGATATACACCAAATTTGCGATTGAGTGACTTGACTGTATGACAAACATAAATGACAAGTGGTAATATGGAAATCATGACTTGTCATGTGCAACATGACGTGCATGCCACGCTCATGGCGCGCTCGCGGCCGTTTCGTTGGCTCGATATACACCAAACTTGGTGTTGAGTGACGTGACTTTAGGACGAACATAAATGACAAGTGGTAATATGGAAATCATGACCTGTCATGTGTGACATGACTTGCGTGCCACGCTCATGGCGTGCTCGCGGCCGTTTCGTTAGCTTGAGATACACCAAATTTGGTAATGAGTGACGTGACTGTATGAGGAACGTAAATGACAAGTGGTAATATGGAAATCATGACATGTCATGAGCGACATGACTTGCATTCCACGCTCATGGCGTGCTCGCGGCCGTTTCGTTAGCTTGATGTGCACCAAATTTGGTATTGAGTGCCATGACTGTATAATAAACATGAGTGGCAGGTGGTAACATGAAAATCTTGGCATGCATGTAATCTACAACGCCATTTACATGCCACGCTCATGGTGCCCTTGCGTCCAGTTCGCTGGCTTGATATACACCAAAATTGGTATTGCGGGACGTGACTCTATGACAAACATAAATGACAAGTCCTAACATGTAAAACGTGACATGCAAATTATGTAAACCATGATGTGCTCCTTCCTGGCTGCTTCGCATTACATCGATTCCCACAGTGCGTGGGATCTGCCGGCTTTTTATAATTTGTTCCATCCCCAATAAATTCTATGCGGCATAAGAGCCCACTACTTCTCATACGTCGTGCAGGTAAATAATTGACAAATACAGGGTAGCATGATTGAGTGAACGGCAATACACTTACCATTAGTAATTGTTGCGGTTTCTTATTCCAAAAAAAAAAACAATATTATGAGGGACGGCGCAGTGGAGGGCTCCGGAAATTTCGCCGTACTTCCGGAAATTTTGTAGTTCTTTAATGTGCACTTGAATTTACTTACATGGGCCCCTAGCTCTTCCCCTCCATATAAAAGTGGCCCCCGCGGCTGCAATTCGATCCCGCAACCTTCCTGGAGCAGTGACAAACTTATAACCATAAAACACGTCATTCTGTTTGTGTGACATGTCGACAGGGTGTAAAATTGTATTTGTCTTTGTCATGTGGTGTTTATAAATTTTGCTCCTTTCTTGAGGTTCAAGCTGTGGAGACAACGAGAAGAGTACTTACTGCACAAGAGCTGCATACGTACGTCAACATATGTGTCCTGGTACTAGGGTCTGGCCATGCAAGACGGGGTCATGGTACTGTGCATGCCAGGATCATCTCCTCAGAAGTTCGGATGGCGTATGCGTACAAAGAACGCGCTGTGGTAAGGTCTTCGAACGAGTACACCTAATGCTTACATGCTTCCATTGCCGAACATTCCTAACACGTGCAAGATGTGCATCAATAACGCATGACTGGCGCAATATGCGCCAGCGCGATGCGTTATTTTTTTCGGTATGTCACTCGAAGTAAACAGTCCTGCGTGGACACCATCATTTGTCTTTCGAGAGTGAAGAGGTAAAATTTCCATTATTCCTAGCTGTACCTTCAGCTTTCTTGGCGTCACACGTGTGCGCGTTTGATTGGTGCAGAAATTGAAAATAGTGGGTTTCAAGTGCGGAGCACTTTAGGCGCACGGGCTGTCGGATGCTGTCACTGTCGCTTGGTAGGCAAATCCATGTATAGCATAGCCATCTGTAGAATAATGGGCACGCATTCGAGCCGAGGAAAAGTATTATTCCTCTTGTTCCATGAGCGCCTTCATGGTGATATTATGTGCGGAGCACTTTAGGGGATCGGGCTGTCGTATATTGTCACCTCGTGTCGTCGCTCGGTGTAACGCCGGCAAAACCACGTTAAAAAGTAGAAAAAAATATATAAAAAGAGGAAGCAAGAGAGAAGTAGAAAAAGACAGAATGAAATGGAAAAAAGAAGGGAAAAAATAGAAATAACAGTAGAAAAAAAAAGAAAAAAGTGGAAAAGAAAAAGAGAAAGAAAGAGATGAAGAAACAAAGAGAAAACCAAACACAAACACAGAAGGCTACCCAGCTCCGCAGTTCCCTTAGGCTTGGCACCACTAGTACGAAGCCACCTTAATTTTTTTTCGGCTTTCCCTAAGCTATAGTGGGTTCACATTCTACTTCTGTTATGTAGGTAAAGCATCTTCCCGTTTGATCATAAGTTGGGTTGGTATATCATATTGCCGTTTATTCATAAGCTGTACACTCTCATTAGAACACATGACAATTAAAGGTCGTTGTACATATGGACTATTTTCTACGGCATCATTAGTGAGATATTCCAATCTGTCTCGCTTGATTTCTAGTCTTCACCTACCCTGCGTTTTTTTCAGTTATACCAGATGAAAGTTAAGCTGGGGTAGCGCCTCCAAACAACGGGCGAGACTTTTCTTGAGATTACGAGCGCGCTTGTGCTAAATCTTAGCCGGAGTAACGTATTTCGGTCTATAGACTTCTCGAAAACTCTCACAGGGTGCACACATGCATCTCACATGCATTCGCCTAAGATGATTTGAAGGCGAAAGACATCTGCTGTTGTTTCTGCTTCTTCTCATTCGACTGTATTGACCTACCTTCCCCCCGAACGCTTTCTGCACTTCACGTACGTCTGGAATCAGCCAACCCATGGCCAAGCGGCGATGTTGTATTAACGTCATCAAGTCAAGCCACGTTAATTGGAGTCACAGGGACATCACCCTGGTGTCTTGATGAGGTTACATATTTTTGTGGGATTTCTAACATCATGATGGCGTTATATGGTAATCACCTGATAATTTTTCGCATCACTGCTGCTGACGGCTACGCTGGCGGTCACTTTTCGTGTTTGGTGAGGAATCTAACGCTTTCGTCTTAACAACAGCGTTAGAGAAACTTTTCCTAGAATCTATTAGAATGACGACATCAAATACGACTATAAGTTCATCCTGTGGGAATAGGCTGTTGTCTTCGGAGTATAAAACCGGCTTGGAGAAATATTTCACCTTTCAGATCCTAAGCACCGGACGCCAAGGCCGAAGACTACCAAGTTTCCTCGAGGAACCTACCTTCCTGGGTTGACCGCTAAGGTAAGCTTCTGTAATTACGGAGGTATGCAAGTGAGTCTCATATTTTCTGGTAGTTACAACTGTAAAAGCCCACAGAAAAGGAAGCGAATAAACAAACCAATACGAACAAGTGATTATGCAGCAATGTGGCCACGATAAGAATTTAAAATGTAAAAAGATTAAATATTTAGACTAAAGACGGAAGTACGAGACTTCGACCCCCAATCGCTAAGTCCACGTCCACTAATATTGTTTGTAAGAAACAATTCAGCCGAACCTAATACAAGCATTTCATTAGTTGAGCCAGTAAGCCAATAAAGCGTAGCACTCACGAAAGCAGGTGTTCTACATTCAGTCTCTGATGCCTGTCATGGGACGACTACCACCTGTTGCTTTGACAACCAGAAGGGCTCAGCCTTAATGAGAACCAACAGATAATGAGTCTAAGGAATATAAAGGCTACGTTATATTGCATTGAAGTAATGCATTGAAGTAATGACGGTATAAATATCACGAAATGAAAGTGGGCCAAAAATACAACTCTCCGCTGGCAGGGACCGAACCTCCAAGATTCGCATCACGCGCCCGATGTTCTACCAGTTGTGCTATGACGGCGGTCGTCCTCCCGTCCACTTTATCGGATATTTCTGTGCATGCGAACCTGAAAGTGTTAGTCACCGCGCTGATAAAAGGTCCGCTGACTAGCAGGTGGCAGGTTCGGTCCCTACCAGAGCAAGTTGTCTTTTCATCCTCTTCACTATCTTAAAATTCATATTGCAACTACTACAATTCACCTAAAATTGTACAAATAACGTCCCCTCTACCTTTCTAGGCTTCATTATCTCTTATTTTTCGTGTTTTTGTTAAGGTTGTGTCAAACAAATGAGTACTTGAATTCCATTGTTCCGTTCATTCATAGCGAAGGGTCTCGTTGAAAAACAAGAGCTTCTGCCCGTGTGTTGCCTCTCTTTTTTTTCTGAGCATACATCACTGTAGCGCGCATGCACCAAAAATGCCGTCCCTTCAGCTAACGTGAAGAAAGAACAGGGGAAAGGCTATGCTTTCACGTGATGCTCATTAAATTATTGTTATTTAGTGTCATTCGTGTTCATGTGACTGACACGGGATTAAATCATTCATATCCCGCTTCGCCTTGATTATATCGCTACTACGCAATCGTCATTATACACATGTAGGTTGCCAACATTAAAATTACGATAAGTTCATTTTGTGTGGTCTGTTTTGTTACGAATATATTTTTAACACGAGAATAAATACTGTTATAGATAGCAGAGAGTTTCAGTGGAGGAAAATATGGTTTTAGAAGTACCAGAGATAAAAAAGGGGAAAATTTCAGTAACTAAATTGCTGTTGAAATAATTCCATCATGCAGGTGCTGCAAAACTGGAGACGGCTTGTGGAAGTATTAGCAACAGAAAAACGATTTCTCCATATCGATTGCTTTTGTATGGACTCTAAGCACTACAGAGATTTTGTGCCCAGGAATGTCGTCCGCACAGTATCTTGCAGTAAGATTGGTAGATTCGGGTGAGTGTTGTGAATTTTTCATTATTAATGTTGCGATATGAAGACGCAGACACCACACAAACCAAGATACAAAAAGTACGGCGAACTCATCGAAAGCAAGCTTGCCCACCTTGCAGCTCTCCTTACATAAATGTTAGGGTGATACCTGAACCAATCGCTCGAAGTAAATTTTGCAAGATAAATTTCGACTTAGACAGATTTGTTCTTTAGCGTTGCGTGCACAGAAATTAACCGTACGATCGTTGTTTGTTCTTTATAATAGGGAGCGATCATCAATATTCCAGTGAAAAGTAAAGCAAAAATGCTTGGCATCATCGCGGAGTTTGGTGTGACGCATGACATTGTCACTACGCACTAGTACAAGTCCCATAAAAAAGATTGTGATCTGCAAACACGCGTATGAAATGGGGCGATCTATAGACAACTACTGAAATTTCGATATCATTGAGAAACAAATCACATACTTTACTACCAGTTAAAACTGAAGTCGTATTCTATGTACCATTACGGATTTCTCAGACCTTATGTGACGGAAGATTCGCCCTGGTCTGGGACCTATGCCCATCTGATGTGGTCGCTCTGCCAGTTGAGCTAAACGCGAATTACATTTATCCCGATGCTGCAGTTCTCTTATCCTCATCACGACCACCATCTCAACCACCACATTCAGCCGATCTCCCCTGCAGTGCAAAGGCTTCTGCCAATAATCCCCACTAAAGCCAGTCCTGAACGATAATCCTGCGAACTTCTCAGTTGCATCAACCCATACTCGCTGCCGCCAGCGGCTGCGTTTCTCATTTTCTCGTATTCACTCCGCTGCCGGGTGCGCGACCCAGTCGCGTTCTGCAGGACACAATAAAGTTATTTTCCTTCCTTCCTTCCTTCCTTCACTCCGCTGATCTAACTACCCACTGGTTGTCTTTTCTACTCAATACGTGGCATGCCCAGAACCAGGTTATCGAGTGATATCTGTAATTTTTTAGGTGCAAACCGAAAAAAACGCCTCGTTCCGTCATTGTGACCTTCGAGCTCTGCCAATGTTTCGCCAGCGTCTCTTAACTGCGTCAACGCCACAGGAGATATTTCACACATTGTCCGCGAGAAGGCACAATATTGTCGCCGATGAGTTCGCGTCGACGTTCATACAGTGCGCAGAGGTTCACAATAACCTAGAGCGAAAACTCACGCTGCTATCGTTGAGCCACTGTGGGAATGATGAGAAGTACAGGCTTCGCACTGGATAGTGTTAGCTAGCATGCAGTCTACAGATCTTCTACAGTTTGTTTCGTTGGTCGCGCAGCGTGGGTATAAGGGTGCGTTGCAAAGCCCTCAAACAGTGTGTTTGTTGTTCAAAGAGGCTTAAGACCTCTAAGTCTCTTGGTTCGCTGCGACGTTGCAGCTTTACAGGTTGTATTTGACACTAGCGCTAGATTCCCCTCCAGGTACTATAGTAAGAAACTCTATGATACAGTACATCAGGGCATTCCCTGTGCATGGCGTGTCGTCGCAACCGGCCAAAGACCTCCAGCGAAACACTTGTCACACAGAAAACAAAATCTTGCTAAAATGCGAGTCCGCAAGCAGGAACAATGTTTTGCTGCGCAAGTGAAATGCGCAACTCAACGCTAGAGGTATGTCGATAGGTTGGTGGGTGAACAACTTTAGTGATTCCCGAAAGAATCACATGAGGGGAAAGGGCCAAAAGGAATAAGGATGACCATCGGCCCTCGGGCCGACCAGATGGCCGGACAGTTGTATGCTCCGGCGACGCCTTTGGCCCAGTACACTATCCGATAGCCTAATAAAACTGCGCATGCGCGTCATTTTACATATATTGAGTGTTCTTTCCAAAGTAAATCAGTTGGTATTATGCGCTTGTACTTGTTCCCTCGTCTACGTCTTTGTCCCGTTTCGTGCCATTTTCCTGTATTATAACCACTGTCTCAAGCTGCAGCTCCGGTTGCGAGCTGCGGAAAGCAGCCTCCCACTACTCCCGGTGTTCTGACCCATGCCATGGTGGCTTGGGTTTGTTTGGGTAATTGAAAAAGACGTGATTAATGTCAGTTCTGGTCCTAGGGCACAAGTACCAGTGGTGAGAGGATTTGACATGCCTTATAAAGGAAAGAAGGAAAGGAAGAGTGACTGTGGTCGTTTGAAGTCTGCGCCACAAAACTTAGTCCCTTCTCGAAAGAGATTTACGCGGCGCGAGGTACGTTAGGTGGGAATTTCTGTAAAACTTTGTTACATCGTGGTAGCTGCGGAGTTGATCCCTGCCACTGCGAAGCGAAGGCAGGTCACCTGGAGCCCGTTTGACGAGTGCTCGGGCTTGGGTGTGAGGAGCCCTTTTGCTGGGTGCCCACTGGGTGCAGGGACCCAAAGGAATGGCGATTGGCGATTGGCGAATGGTGATGAGGTGATCAGGTGGAGGAGACTACTCAAGAATTCGAGCAGGCGGAGAATGGATCTACGAGCTCTTCAAGAATGTTGTGCACCCTTATTTGAAATAGTCTATCTGTGGCTGCTGATTTAGCGAGATGGTTTTATAGACAGTGTGGACGAATCTGTTGAGTTAGGTTTCCGTTCGTCTGATGTAGGGGTAAGGGACGGAACAGGTGATTTGGCATAGTTTCTCGCAATCCCGAAGCACAAAGAGCGAGGACAACGACCCTAACGCTGCTAGCGTTATTTGACATAGTATTTGAGTGTGTTGGCTATCGTATCAGTTGCTTCGCCATTCCAGTGGATCAGCTGATTTTTATAACGGAAGCTGTTATGAGATCACAACAACGGCTGTTTTTGGCGCCGTAGTTGTCCGCCGCCACCGCCACCGGTGTCCGTAACTGCCTATCGCGCGAAATAAGACAGAAAAACGAAATAAGCAAGAAATATCCCAGTCGGAAAGGGGGCTCAGACCTGGGCCTTCTGCGTGGCAGCCCAGTACTGTACCACAGAGCGATACCGACGCTTAAAACTTCTTCGCAAAAAGACCCTATGCTTCATGTTGGGAAGGACCGATTTTAACAAATATAATATAGCGTAGTAGAGGAGTAAAATAACAGTCAGGCAGCACACAATCAGAATTGTGTAAGCAGGCGTCACACAATGCGAATTGTGGGACTACTGGGTCGTTGAATGTTTCCAAACCATTAAAAAGGGCACAGACATAATTCTTCACTTTCATCAGCCACAGCGTCAACTAAGTGCACATAATGGCTTACAGGTGTGTCGCACGTACCGCACTTCTCGCAGAATGACGAATAATGGCATATTGGATGCTTCCCTATTTCACAAAAATTATAATGATTCTTTGCATTTTGGGTAGTTCGCAAGCTAACTTGTACTAGTCGCCAAGGAAGCCTTAAGACCCCCATGATTCGTTTCCTCAGGACCTCTATAAAGTTCTCTCTCTCATGTTAATGCATGTAGTGTAGCGTGGTAGGAGAGTAAGATAACGACCGCGCGTCACATAATGCGAATTACGTAACTAGTGGGTCGTTTAAAGCTTCCAGCCCATTACAAATGGCTCAGCCATAATTCTTCATCGTCATCAGCCACTGCATGAACTAAGTGCGCACAATGCTTTGCAGATGTGTAGCGGGTTCCTCGCTTCTCAGCAGAAGACAAATAATAGAGTAATAGGATGTTTCCCAACGTCAGAAATTATTATGTAAGGCGTAGTGGGTGCCTTGAAAGTGTACTTGTATCAGTAACCCCACCAGAATTTACAACGCGCGCTAGAATATCCGCTCGTTCAGCTTTCGCTGTGACTGTGCTGCGCTTTCCCAGCACGCCTGGCGTTTTTGCTCTTAATGTCAACTAGGTCCGTAATGCCATCGCGCCTCACTGAAATCGGCTGCGCCTGTTGCATCCATCATCCATTTTCCTGTCTTCTGGCTGATAATGTTACACCTATCTATCATATTGCGTGCCATCGAGCGCTGCGTGATCCATAAAGGGATTTTAGTAAAACTTGTTGTTGGGCTAGTTGGTGCATGTTACAAGAAATTCGACGATGCAAACCAACGAGAAGAGAAGGCGAAGGGAAAGACGTTACTAATTTACCGCACGTGTCGTGTTAGCGGGCACTAGTTAGTTGCGAGTTGACGCTCGTCCCTTTCGCCTTCTCTTCTCGTTGGTTTGCGTCGTCGAATTTCTTGTACCATAAAGGGATGTTCGTCAAGAGTTAATATATGCCCAACAGAATACTTTAGAAGAAGTTGGCCTCGCCTTTACAAGATGTCAATTTTCAGCGAAAACGTTCCGGTATTTTCTTTGTTTGGCTCATGTATTACTTAAGCGCACCACTATAAATTTCTTACAAGGAACTAATTTACCGCACGTGTCGTTTTAAGGGCATAAACGTCGATTACGCTGGCCTGCTTTACCGCGGGCACACGTGCCTACGGAACCCACAGTATCGACAGTCGACAACGGATGGGTCAACAGCAGGCAGTCTGTCCGCCCAAGAGGTCCAGGTTTTTTCTGTTTTGAGGTCACTGATGAGTGTTATCCGCACTCTCCTGGCTAGTCTGCAGATACCTGCCGCTAAATGCGCACTGCAAGTCTTGGACACACTTGAACCAGTACTTGCCCGCCTGCAGTAACAAGATGGCTCATCATACAACACATCAGCCTTTCCGAGAACAAGTCAAGCGCGCTTCCATAATTCAATGGAATGCCAGAGGTCTGCAGTCAAGAATGTCTGAATTTAGACAGTTCGTTTTTGAGTACAAGTTTCCCATCATCGTCATTTGTGAACCACATTTGTCAAAAATAGCTCGACTGTCGGGCTATGAATCATTTGTTTCTTCATCATGCATTGAGCAAAATCAAGTTGCTGTATACATCCGCAAAGAGCTCACGTATGTTCGCCAAAGAGTACAGCCTCACGATGGAAATCACTATGTGTGCCTACATGTCAAAAAAGAAGAAATTGTCGTTTACACTGATAGGTGCATATATACCCCCCGTCGCGTCGACTTGATCAACAGACACTAAATGATATATTTGCAACGACTCCAGCACCTTGGATATTGATGGGCGACTTTAACGCCCACCATCCACTCTGGGGAAGCATCAGGACAAATCGAAGAGGCACGAGTCTTGTTGATCTTGCATCAGAGCATGGACTTCAGGTGCTAAACGATGGCAGCCCGACTTATCTCCGAGGAGCGACTTATAGTAGCTGCCTAGACTTGACATTAGTGTCACATAGTATTGTCACGAAAGTTCAATGGTTCACAGATATCGAAACTCACGGCAGTGACCATATTCCCACGTACGTGACTGTAAGAGGTCTGGACGGTTCTCCTTCTCCTGGACACTCAAAACATATTGACTGGGAAGCGTATCAAATATCAGTGGAGGAAAAGTGCATGCACGAACCACCAGAATCAATTGAAGCAGTGATTCGTCATGCGATGGAGACTTCTACGAAGATGTGTTCGAAAGCATCGAGACGTACAGCACTCGACCAAGAGTTGGAGCAACTTCGAGCTATGCGCCGGCGTGCCGAAAGACGATATAGACGCACGAAATCCATTTATGACCTCAGAGAATCCAGACGCATTCAGAAGAAAATCCAACGTCGAATGCACAAACTTCAGGAGCAACGATGGAAGAGCTTCTGTGACTCGCTAGACCCCCGAAAGCCTTTGTCCCCCGTATGGAGGACTCTTCAAGGCATCCACTCACATCCACAACAGCGTCATCCCTTCGCTGCGCTGGCACTACATCAACGTCGCTCACAGCTGGAGGTTTCTGGTGAATTTTGTGCCAAGATCGCTGGTGACACCTCTACACCGATCGACCTGTTGCCATATGACGTTCCGGTTGCACGAGTTCCATTCTCTATGGAGGAACTTCATGTAACACTGAATACGTGCAGGCGATCATCGTCCCCAGGTCCAGATGGAGTGACCTATGGAGCCTTACGTCACCTGGCCCCAAAGGCACAAAGCTATCTTCTGGACATCTTCAACCAATCCTGGCATGACGGCGTAGTCCCTGACGAGTGGAAGTGCAGCCGCCTGGTGCCTCTGTTGAAATCCGGAAAGTCTCCATTGGATCTGGCATCATACCGGCCCATCGCACTAGCAAGCTGCGTCGGCAAGGTCATGGAGAGGATGCTGTTGACACGCATGGAATGGTACCTAGAACATTATAACATCTATCCTGATGTTATGGCTAGCTTTCGACGGGGTCGGTCTTCAATCGATAGCGTCATTGACTTAGTGGAAATCCGTTTAGCAGCAGAAAGCTAAGAAGCGGCTGTCGGTAGCACTGTTCCTAGATGTGAAAGGTGCCTATGACAACGTGACCCACGAGGCCGTTCTCAGTGCTCTCGAAGCAGCAGAACTTGGAGGGCACCTCTTTCGATGGGTAAGAAGCTACCTCACGAAGAGATCCATGTTCGTCCTAACAGAAGATGGACCTACGAATAAGCATTTCTCAAGTCGTGGGGTGCCACAGGGTGGCGTATTGAGCCCGACTCTTTTCAACCTAGTTCTGGTGGGGCTCACCGAAACGCTGCCACAGACGGCTAATATATCTCTCTACACTGATGACATCTGCATCTGGGCGTCCGGCGTGACACGGCCTCAAGTGTGGGCGCAAGAATACAGAAGGCGGCAACATTGACATCAGCATACCTTCGCCAGCAAGGTTTGACTATCGCTACAGAAAAATGCGCAGCAGTGGCATTTACACGCAAACCGATGTCATTCTACCCAGTGTGCATCGAAGGACAATCAATTGCGTATAAGAACAGCCACAGATTCCTAGGTGTCATCGTGGATCGCGACCTAACCTGGAGTCCGCACGTATCACATCTGAAGAGAAAGCTCATTTGCATTGAGAATGTATTTAAGTTCGTTGCCGGCAAATCATGGGGCCCATCCGTGCGCTCAATGCTGCAGCTGTACACAGCCCTCTTTCTCGGATTTCTCCGGTACAGCCTTCCTGTACTATCCAACACGTGCAAGTCTAACATCCGTGCACTACAGAGCGTGCAAGCCCAAGCACTTCGGACATGTCTTGGCCTTCCAAGATGCTCATCGACAGTTGCAACTATCGCTATTGCACAAGAACAGCCGGTCACAACTCATATCGTTGTCGAGACGCCGAGAGCGCACATTCGGCATTTTTCACGGCTACCGTCACATCATTTAGCGTGTTTGCCAGCGCAGAGGCCTCATGCTTCGTTCTGTGGTATTGTGACGAAACACCACGACATATTACCGCCTGGCTTCAAACCTGGCGATGTGCCCGGCATCTGCGTTGTGGAGTCTCCATCAACCTGACGTGTGCTTATTGGTTCCTGGAATTGTTAAGAAGGCACGAATGTCACCGCTAGCCCTGAAGCAGTTGTCTTTGCGTCTGTTGGACGAAATGTACTTGAACCGCATGCATGTTTACACTGATGGCTCCACTAATTCCAACAGCTCCACTGGAGCAGTGGTTGTTCCATCTGATAACGTATTGTTGCGGTTCAAGTTTTCTCACATCACGACGTCGACAGCAGCGGAACTCGCAGCGCTTCAAGGTGCGGTCAAGTACATTCTACAGCAGCCACCTAATCAATGGGCCGTCTTTTGCGACTCGAGGTCAGCCTTACAAACACTACGCTTTGCTTTACGGCACGGATTACACGAACAGTTGGTGTATGAGATAAGGCACGACTACCACCAAGCGCTCGAAGGAGGACATGATATTATATTTCAGTGGTTGCCGAGTCATTGCGGAATAGTCGGCAATGACCGCGCGGATGAAGCTGCATGATCGGCGCATGACCAAGACCTTCGGACACCCATACCACTCCTGAGAACGGACGCCGCGCGGCGACTGCAATCACTTGCTCGCCGTATCACGCTTCTACAATGGAACACGCAGGGTTTTTCCAACGCACGCCTGTATTCGATTGACCCAAATTTGCAACTTCGTTTGCCATCCGAGCTCTCACGACGCGATGCAACCTTACTGTGTCGCATGTGGTTGGGCGTGGCATTCACGAATGCGTATTCGTGTCTCATTGGAATGGCCAGCAGTGCGGCATGCGACTTGTGCGCCTGCGAGGAGACGCTGGAGCACATTCTATGCCACTGCCCATCATACAAGACTCAACGACGTGTATTGGAAGCCAAGCTTCGTCACCTGGATCCAAGACCACTGACCGAAAAGAAGATCCTGGGACCTTGGCCTACGGTTTCGCATATGCGGAAGGCCACGAAAGCACTCTTGTGCTTCTTGAGGACCACCGGACTTCACGAGCGCCTGTGAACGAACACCGCGAGTTTGTGTTGTGTAGTGTCAAGCTAACTGTGCGGCCATCTCTTTTTCAATCTTCTTCTTTCTTCTCTATCCTTTCCTTTCTATTATTATTCCCCCCTTTCCCCACCCCACGTGTAGGGCAGCCAACCGAGCCAAAGCTTCGTTAACCTCCCTGCCTTTCCTCTTCGTTTCTCTCTCTCTCTCTCTCCTTGTAAGAAATCATGAACAATGAAAACGGCATGGCTGCGCCACGTGGTTCAGCAACTGCGCAAGTCTTTTAACTTTAGTGGTACGGTAGTTTGCGCTGATTTTGTTTTTCTCTTAAAGGTTGGACTCCTACCAATATAGTAGATTTTCGATAACTGGCATCAAATTAGTAAAATGCATTTTTTTTATCTAGAAATGAACTTTTTGTTTGCGGGCACTATCTTTGTCACTTCAGTGTCTGCGCAGTCCCCAAACAAACTGTCCTGTCCCAGCCCTCGAACGTCGATGGGCCTTCCGAGCGGGTGCACAGTGATTCCCAGTAAACGTTGCATGTAGTGCTCCACTGGAGTGTTATTCAAGGTTCGGCTCAGCTGCGGGAAATGTTAACGACCGAATGAGGGAGCACGCTAATATTCTCAAAAAAGATTCTAGCGCGCACCTTTGTGTACATTGCAAGTCTGGTCTTGCTCTTTTTGAACTGCGATTTTCTGAAGTTAGTATCCTAGGTAGAACCAATAACATAACCGCCCATGAACTGTTTACGGCCTGTCGTTCATGCGTACGTCGAAGATCTGTTACGCGCTGTCATGCGGAAATGAGGTCATTTAAGTATTTGAGAGTGGTGACGCGTGTATCTGGCCTGACTGGCCCCTTTGTATGATATCTTATGCTTCTATGCATGCCCGTGTATGCGTATATTTAGAAAGCCTTCCCTCTGAATAAAAAGTTGTGAGCGTAACGCCTGTGTTTTTCCCCCTCTCGCTTTTTTTTACCCTCACGCTCATACAGCATGTTTAGCAGTCTCTAGAGTTTTACACATATAGGAATGTGATAGCGATGAATTATAGACATATAACCAAACTAAGCGCGCTAACGTGCACTTCACTTTCTTTCAGAAAATTTCAGAACGCCATGCTGAAAGCGTGAGTGAAGGAAATTTGCTTTGAATGTTTGGTGTGCTATAATGCCTAAAATAATGTGAGGAGCGTGTATTCCGAGAAATTTTGCATGCAACGAAACGCACGGTTCATTAGATAGCGACTTAGAAATAGCGCCGGATGTTTCAGTCGAATATATTCTATAAATGACAATAAACGATTTAATATGCTCTAATGTGCAGAGGAAGCATCCCTTAGTCGTACACTGCCTTAAAGGGGAAGTGACAAAATATTTCGCACTTTAGAGTTCCTGTGCGATCGATTCCCGTGAGCATACGTATATCGTCTACCCAATTCCAACCAGTAATATACACCATGTACTGGCCCACTTCCCCCTTTGTCGCGGTTGCGCCAGTAGACAACTTTTCGGTGGCTACTGGCAAGTCCGTGCCTGCGCCGAACGTATGGAAAATGTGGAAGCCTCAAGAATGTTTTCGCGACGATGATAACGATAATGGCAATAACCACGATGACGGCGACGGCATTGGTCAGCACGTGCAGCAAGCAAAAAAACGCGAGCAGTCGATGCTGACAGCCTGGAACTGCGCCACGGTTCTGGTGCTCCCATGGTCAAGTTTGTTTACCATGCTTAACGCGCGCAAAGTGGTATTAGTTGCAGTCGGCGGCTTATCGTTCTCGGAGCCACCAAAACCGAACCGGAGACTGTTCGGTAATAAGCAGGCTGCAATTACTGATCAATGACGCTCTGCACAATGTCATGTGCCGTGGTATGACTAACTGGCCCCCAGCTACATATTGCAGCAAAAAAAAAAGAAAGAAAAAAAACACCTAAATTTTTGTGTCAGTGCGCTTGTAAGAAATGCTTTCTACCATCAGCTTTATTGAAATGTCCATAACCTACTTTTATGAGTCATATGCTGCAATGCCATACATTATTAGTAGAAATCGTAAATGACAGCAATACACGCCAGAAATATAAATCAATACACTAGGAATAATTTTAAACAGATTACACCCATTTTGGTTGTGGAAAGAAGCATTGTTAGATTTAATTTTTTACACGAAACAACTATTCGAAAAGTCAGTTAAGGCAAACCAACTTTTTTGACTGGGAAGAACTGAACGAAAATGTCACAAATGCTATGTCAAAACGAATGTACTGAAGTGAGATTTCTGTTTATTCATGGGAACTAATTTACAAGTAAATATTGCCTTCCTGTCTCATCAACTTATTATCCTCAATATGCATGCTCGTATTATCACGTGCCACATCTACGCTTACTTTTAGTGGAACAACATTTAGGACCATAGGAGGGCGTATAATCTAGAAATATAATGCCCGCAACGATATTTTTCTCACGAAAAACAAACTACACGAATATACGTCGGCCTTGCGTTTTCACATCATCAGCAAGAAAAACTGGCTGCTCCTTGCTTGGTTTCCTACAGTTCCAGAACCCTTAATCAGTCGTTTTGTGGTCTATAATCAGTCATTTTGTGGTCCTCTGACACTGCGCTATATACTACTGTCGCGACATCATAACATTTTTGGAATCACCATCAAGTGTTGACAATACCACCAAAATATTTTTCTGACATAAATTCCGGCATGCTTCAGGACAGCCTAATATATCCAATAATCCATTTGCCGCAAATTCTATGGTCCACCATCCATCTAACATTTAGAAAACTGCGCAGCAGACTGGAAGCAAAGAAAGAACGCAAAGACAAAACGCAGCGGCCTGCGAGGCCTACCGCCGATGGCTCCTCAAGAAGAAAGGAAACGCCTCACCCTCGTCTTTCATTGGGGCAATGAGCATGAGGGGGCGCCTGTGGAGGGTGGGGCGGTTGCGTCGCTTGAAGAGCCACTGCGATCTTTGATCAAAAGGGGGCGGTCGCGAGAGGAGGCGTGTGCGCAGTCTCAACAGACATCACCAGACGGCTCGTATCATCAGTGGACAGATGGCTTCGCTCGTATGTCTCTTTTCGTTCATGCTTTGTGTCCCTACTGCGGCGCGGTTTTCTAGAAGATAAAACCGAACCCTTACCAACTCGCCCGGTTTCCAACGCTTGTTACACATGCCACTGAGATCTCGATGAATTCTGGTTTTGTTTAAACCAGCCCACTCGGCCAAGTATCCTGTTTTTCTTCTTTTTCTTATTTTGCATGAGCAAATTACAAAAAATAACGCGTCTTCTTGCGTGGGCTCATTTGCCTGTAATCGCATCTTTCAAGGGTCAACTAAGAGTTCCATGAAGCTTCAAGCACGGCGTTCAAAGATGATTTCACGTGTCAATGACCCGTGCGTTCTCTTTTAGTTATTGTGATGGTAAACATATGGACACTCCAGCCTCATTTTCGCCGTTGGTGCCAGCGCCGCCGTGAGGCTTCGTGCAACGTTAAAAGGCGATAACATCGTATCGCATCTCGTATATGCTATGTGGGGCTGATAGTGTGCGGGTGCGGGGCCCAGTCGGCGATCGCAGCTGAAGCGGAAAAAAACGTGCCGGCCGGTCTACGCCGCGGAAAAGGTGCACACGGTGTCGCGGAGGAAGTCTGCTTGGAGTCGGCAGGAACTACATACTTTGATCAGCCAGGCGTGGTCGTGCGCACTATGCACTGACAGGAATCAGCCGACGGTCATAATGTAACAAATTGGGCTAGTTGGAACATAACTCATGACGGCCGGCTCGTACGTTCGGTTCGTAGACAGCTCCTGTGTCGTGTACTTTCTTGTGTTTCGTGTCTTGTTTGTGC
>JALIZH010029239.1:0-61840 GCA_030522465.1 Rhipicephalus appendiculatus | reverse complement strand
TGCATTTTGTATTTCGCACATGTAAAGCTGTAACCGCTGCTGTTACATGTCCGCCGCGGAGGCCGCGGTGTAGCGGTTACACTGCTCAGCTGCTGACCCGCAGGTCGCGGGATCGAATCCCGGCTGCGGCGGCCGCATTTCGATGGAAGCGAAATGCTGGAGACGCGTGCACGTTAAGTAAAATTAGATGGGCGAAATTTCCGGAGCCGTCCACTATACGGCGTCCCTCATAATCATCATATCGTGGTTTTCGGGCGTAAAACTCCAACAATTATTACGAGCTTTACACCAAGGCGGGTCGCGGTAACAGTGGCTGCTGTACTTGGTCGGCCTATATATCCGTAAAGGAAAGAGGAAATTGAAGTCCTAAAATAACTGTTTATTTTACGCCAGACGTTCTGCTTCAAAAGAATTAATCGCGTACGCCTCAAACGTGCGCTGCCGGACATAAATGTCCATGGCTTTGCGCTCACGTTTTCAAAAGTTATTATTACGTTCTGTCGTCGGAACATGCAGCTCGGGAACGACACGGCGGTGGAAGTTTCGCAACGAGCGAATAATTACGGCCGGCATTTTTTTTTTTAAATTTTAAATAAGAGAGATAATATAAATGGATGTTGGCGCGCCGATGCAAGCGTGACGGCGGCTCTTGTGCGGTGATGTCCGGCCGGCGCTTTAATTTGTCACTCGGCGCAGCTGCTTACCGTATTTTATTCAGGAACGAATGAATGAGCAGTTTTAGAATAGCACACGCAAAGCGCTTGCCTTTGTCGTGACTGCGTATGCGTCACAGGCTAAGCTATTTTGGTACTCACGTCATATTTCGAAAATAGCGTACGCACCCAAAGCTTTTAACGCTAACGCTTTAAACTATATTACAAAGCCGTCTACACTCTAAGAAAAAAAATTGTCCTTAGACCAGACCCGTAGCCAGATCAAGGGGGGGGGGGGGGGTTAAGCTCCCCCCTCGAACTTTCGATGGGGGTGGGGGGCGGGATGTTTTTTACATAAAATAATGAAAATAGTTTTTTTTTTTTTGTTCTAACCGCAAGAAAATTCCGTGCAATGCCTGCCTTAACTCTCTCTCTCTCTTTGCGAGTGCGGACTTCCCTCTTATATGACTCTCTTTAAAGAGTAACTTGAACTCTCTTATGAGATCATTATCTGAGAGTCGTGGGACCATGGTGTCAGAAGAAGAAGAAAAAAAAAAAAAACGTGTGTGTTTTACCCAAGGAGGTTATAGTAAGTTTATTACCTCCTTGGTAGAACCAGAGAGAAAGCTAGACGTTTCTCTCAATTTAAACGGAGTCATATAGTATACGTGTCGAGTCAAGACGGACTCGCTGAGAAGAGTACATCGAGTAGCGCATACTCTTTTTTCTTTTTTTCCGGTTAGAGTTTAATAGACAGATTTAGTTGGGCGTACGCAGCAGCTCTGCGGACGCAGTGTGCCATTGCGAATGGCTAGCAGCCCACGTCCACGGAGCTGCTGCGGACGCCCAACTAAAACTGTCTATTAAAGAAGTCGCACGAAACGTAGGAGGCGCAGCGCAGCCTCTTTTAACGGGGTCTCGTGCTCGGTCCCTATGGTTTTTTTTTTTCTTTGAGGCTAATATCGGCTGACCGCGCGCTTTTATATACGGAACGTTTTGAGGCGATAAAAATGTAAAAAGAGGACAACCAGTGGTGTGGAACGTCGGTATCCTTTGTTTTTATTTATTTATCCTTTTTTTTTTATTTCGCTTTTACCTCCGTGCTGTGCCAGATAAGGGGAGGCGGATGTGCTTTACGCGGGCGAGCGGCGTGCAGGTTTGGTGGAGTGTATAGACATAAATAAGCGCTGATCTGGCGCCGTCTCTCCCCCCTCTCTCTCTTTCTACGTTACGCTGTCTTTCCCCGATGGTGTGTTCCGTATCTTGCTCTTTCTCCTCCCCCCATTTTTTTATATATTGTTTCCCAATTTTAACGAACTACATGCCACGCGCTATCTCCTTGTGTATTCGTATAAACAGGGTGTGTACGCTCGAGCCGACGTTTCGGCCAGTGGGCTTGTCTTCTTCCAACCATAGAGAAAAGTCCACTCGTTTACAGATTTTTTTTTCATCGCATGCTTCCATCTTCCCCTTCCTGCCTTTTTTTTTTTCTTTCTTTTTTGGTATTAGTTTTATAGCGCCCCGCCACGGTGGTTTAGTGGTTGCGGTGCCCGAGTATATGACCCGAAGGTCGCGGGATCGAATCCCGGCCGTGGCGGCCGCATTTCGATGAAGGCGAACAGCTCGAGGCCCGTGTGCTTAGGTTTAAGGTGCACATTAAAGAACACTTATGTGTTCGAACTTTCCGAAGACCTCCACTGCGGCGTCCCTCATAATCTTATTGCGTGGTTTTGGGACGTGAAACCGCAACCATTATTATTACTATTATTATTATTATTACGTCCTTACCCGTTGGTGTGCTACGTATTATGGATTCCCTCTTGCCCCCCCCCCCCCCCCCCTTTTTTTTTTTCATTGTTTCCCATTTTGAATGTACGCCACGCGTTATCTGTCCTTCACCCGTATCTTCAGTTTTACAGCTTTGTGTACACGCGTGGCATTCGCGCTGGACGGCGTCCGCTATGTTAGGCCGCTCGTTGCGCAACTAGAGAGAAAGAGGGGAGAGAGAGAGAGGAGAGGATGGGGCGATTGCTCAAGAAGCGCTCAAGCGAGCGGAGAAATAGAGCGGATAGGCGCCCGTTATGCGACGGCTATCGAAAAAAAAAAAAAAAACTCAGACCAAAAGCGGGAAAGCTAGACGTAAGGGGATAACTAGAAAGTACGTTTTATTTTTTTTCTTTTCTTTTGTGACTTACAACTTTTTTCCTTTTTTTTTTTTTTTGTACTATACCTGAGCGCAGGAAAAAGCTCGCGCCTTGTTGCTCGCCAGAAGCACGGTCCGCACGCGCTTGCGTTTTTCGAGGCGTGACTGCAGAGGCGCAGTGGCCCACATATTCTTGCTTCGCTTATACGCGTTTTGAGCGCACTCGCCGGGCGATTTTTTGCCGTTGCTCACCGCTCACCGTTGGTATGGGTGCGTGGGCGGCTTCGCCGAGTGGGCGAAGCGAAGCGGTTGGGCGCCGTGTAGCTCTTTCTGTCGCGCTGCTCCTGCTGCTGCTGGAATCTACAGAGCAGAGTCGTATATAGACTATTTTACGGATGGGTTTGAGCGCCGCCATATTGGGTTGTTAACCTTTGTCTTTCGCATATTTAACAACTATATAAACCAACAGTGTTACGGTAGACGCACCCGCATGAAAACGGTTGGGTTGGTGCGTGCGATGTTTCATGGCCTCAATTCACGTCGCGATGTACAAAAACAAAGAAACAATGGCTTAAGAGCTCAAGATGGCGGCGCCCAGATGTCTTACGGAAAATAGTCTATAGCATCGCGACGCCGAGAGCCGGGCTCCCTTACGTCGATGCGACAGTGTAGGGTTTCTGAGCTGTGCTGTATACGAAAGAAGGCGAATATATACCCCATAAAAATAGGACGGAGGGATGACCGCCGCTGTAGCTCAGTTGGGAGAGCATCGGACGCGTTATTCGAAGGTCACAGGTTCGGTCCCTGCTAGCGGCAAGTTATCTTTTCATGCAATTTTATTTCTTCACATATGCGGGGGGGGGGTCAAGAGTTCGCAGACCACTATCCCGTGTATTTCTACGGAAGCATGGCCTGCGAAGTTTTGACCAGCACTGTACATCATAATTACTACAAATAACATCCCCTATACTTTCCGTGGCTTTCTTGTCTGTTACTTCTAAATAATATAGCGGTGCTGTAGTTTCACAATATGGTACGCGGCAGTACCGTACTCGGCCCGTGGATATAGTGCATATCAGGGCGCCTGTGTATGAGTAAGAACCTCTGACGTCCGTTTTTTTTTTTTTTCGTACGAGAAACGTTTAGCGAATCCTAACAATGCGCATTTCATGAACAAAGCCCGCTGGCGGATGTCTGTGAGCGTTTGCGAGCTCTGCATATTCTTCTCCATATTTAATGCGACGCGATGCAGCGTGTGTTAAGGTGCTCGGCTGATGACCCGAAGTTTGCGGGTTCGATCCCGCGGCTGCGCATTTTGGTGGCAAAATTCCAAGGGGCCCGTGTACTGTGCGATGTCGGTGTACGTTAAAGAACACCGCATGGTCGAAATTCCCGGAGCTATCCACTGCGGCGTCCCTCATTATGATATCGTCGTTTTGGTACGTATGTTATTATTCGGATCTAGGCGACTTGAATGGGCGCTGGCACACATCTCGTCTGCGGGTGATAATGGGGGGATGTGGATTGGACGTTCTTTCTCTTGAATTAGCTGTCAGCAAAGCCGGGTTTTCTGGGTGATGTGACGGGGAGGGGGTATAAACGGGTATAAAACAGGAAGACGGGTATAAAACAGGACGTCAACCAAATATCGGCATAACATTCGTTTGTGAGCTCAGTCGCGCTAATGTTAGAGCTTGGCTTCATATGCGCGGGTGAGTGAATGCGAACATACACCTCTGAATGACTCATAGGAAGTCCAGGAGGAAATATCCACGCATATGGGCGTGAGCGAGTACCCGAGAATGTGAGAACGTGATCGAGTACGAACGTGGGCTACTTTTTTTATTCATCCGTTATGCATTCACCTATAGGACCATAGAGTTTCCTACAATCTCTACTGGTGCTCCGAC
Source organism: Rhipicephalus appendiculatus (assembly GCA_030522465.1). NCBI lineage: Eukaryota > Metazoa > Arthropoda > Arachnida > Ixodida > Ixodidae > Rhipicephalus > Rhipicephalus appendiculatus. The sequence continues at coordinate 57,134 of JALIZH010029239.1, read as the reverse complement.
CGTTCAGCCACGATTGGAATGACGGGTAGTACATGGATTTTCGTAATCTTCGTGTATGTCTCGGAGAAGCGCTCCGCTATACTTATGACTAATGTTCTGCTGTTTGTTATTGATATATACTATAGTAATGATCGCATGAGTTTTACGTGCGAGAACCTACGATATGATTAGGAGGGACGCCGTAGTAGGGAACTGGGAATTAAAACCACCTAGAGTTATTTAACTTGCACCTACATCTGGGCACGTGGGTGTTCTTTGAATTTCGTCCCCACCGAACAGCGGCCGTGCCGTGGTCGAGAGTCGAACCCGCACCCTTGAGCATAGCATAACGACACCACACGTGCTAAGTAACAACAGCAGGTTTGGCTTTTTTTTTTTAGACGAAAGCCTTAGAATAGATGCCTCATCGAACGCGAAAATTGACCGTCGGCTTTGTCGACGTCAGCACGAGTGATGAAAAAAAGAAATCACAATGCGATGACGTCACCATATAACGTCACGGATCCCCAGAAATTGTGACGTCCTTATGTAGTAACTGTGACATCACGTGACATCACGTGACATCGTCGCTTCGCACTGGCTCCGTGATCGGTGGGCCTATCATGTAGGCAGCGTGAAACCAGGCGAGGTGCTGAAGGTTTGCAATACCTATACGATCCCGGAATCGGTCTAAAACCGCGTTAGCTGAAGAAGCGTTTTGGAGGGGGTCGAGGGAGGATCAATGCATCTGCTCAGAAGACGAAGATATGACTTTCGCCTTCGAGTGATCTTAGGCGAATGCGCAAGGTACCCTGTAAGTTTTTTTCTTTTTTTCATTTATTTATTATTATACATGGAACGATGCACCCCGATTGTACCAGGTACATGCTTAAAACGACGACTTGCGAAAGTTGGGCGTCATCCTTTTCGCGCTTTGTCGCGAGCGGAGAACAAGAATTGCAAATTTGGGAGGCGAGCTGTACGTCAAAACCGGAACTTTTTATCCGTGCATACGCGCTGACGTGGCTGTGCGATGTATGCGCCTTTTCTGAGAAACGGTACATGTACAGTGCACGTAAAAGCGCCTTGGTGTACTTTTTTTCCTGTTTGTGGCAGCGTTTGCAGAATTCGCTTGCGTAACGCCAACCCGCGAAACGGCGAGGTATGTGCACTGCCTTTGCGGAGTGTCGCGTGCATTCCTGTAGATATAACGGATCGTTCGCCGTATATGCTCTGAGCCGGCTGCGCGCGTGAAGCGATCGCCCGGAAAGAAATCTCGCGAAAGTTGCATAAAAAGAGCATCGCCTGCTTTTATGCAGCCTCGTTCGGTCGGGATATCGTAAGACTCGTGCTGACACGTACTGCTGGGCACGACAGAATTAAAAGGCACGTTTTCTCTCTCTCTCTCTTTTTTTTTTCTGGTTTCTTTTTTCCTTTAAAGCAGACTGATACGAATTTTAAATATTTTCGGGTTGTTGCTCTAAATAAAACACGGGTGTCGAGAACCCCTAAAAAAGTGTCCTAGTGCCTGGAAATGCGTTTAAAATATATTTTCAATACCGCTACCATAAAACGGCAGTTTCTGTTTCTCTATCGAGAGGGTGGCATCGCAATGACGTGTCAGCACAAGTCTCACGCCACGGGAAGACTGCAGCTCGCGACATACTAGACAGTTATAGTATAGCGTTAGCGTGATAGCGGGAGTTAAGGAAATAGCGTTACCGTGCCGCACACGTTCGTTTCGGACAGCGCGTTATAGTTTAGCGGGATAGCGTTTACGTACCCAAGCTGGCACGGTGGCGTCATCTAGCGGAGGGTGAATGCATTAAACAGAGTGAAAAGAAAAAAAAAACTGAGAATTCTCACCTGTATCCCCGCGCGCAGCAATATCAGTACTTTTATTTAGTAATAATAAGAGTAAATAAGTATGAACCACGCACCAAAAGCGCAAATTTTTATGTTGCGGATTTGTTCACACCGAATTTCTAGTTAGGCCTAGGGACGTTCGAAATGGGAAGCGATCACAAAAACTAGGCTAAGTTATCCGTAATACTCGGTCGTCGAAGCTACCTCAAGGCAAGCGAAGCCATTTTGCACAGTCGTTAGCTACTAAAGAAGTGGATCCGTCCCCACCAAGGCTAAATTCAGTTCGAAGCGGGCGTCCAAAACCGCCGCCATGTTTTACGTACACTACGTAGACCACGAAAACACGGTAACGCTAAATCTGAAAAATAGCGTGCGTGCGGTACACGCTACGGGTCTTTTAGCGCACAGCGCATGCGCACTTCGATCCCGCTATTCCGCTAAGCCCGCTATTCCGCTAAGCCCGCTATCCCGCTAAGCCCGCTATACTATAACTGTCTACTAACAACAGCTGCCAGTTTGTTGTCAGTCGCACGTGGTTCACGTGAACAATTAACGACGAGTGAATTGTCGTCCAGAGACTCTGACAGCGATTTCTGCTATTTAGGCTGCATATGCAGGACGCAAATTTTGCAAACCCAGTGAACTGTGTTGGCCGGTCGTGACAATGTCCGTTGCGGTGGGGTTGACTTTGCAGATGCTGCGCGACGAGAACTTTAAAATCAAAGTAAAATATTTTACACGTGTTGTCTGGCTGCGGTGTGTGGAGGGCGTTGATAGTACACATAATGGAAACGAAAAATGTCCCTCTCGGGGTGCCTCAAAATGGGGTCAGTACTCCTTTAACTGTAACAGTTTCACTGCCTGTGCGATAGCGTGAGTGTAGTGGAACAAGATCTGCTTACGTAACTTATAGTTGCTGGCGTGAGAGAAGTGAATCGAAAAAGATCACGTGACATTAGTGCATTTAGAGACAGCGATTTTATTGCGTGTGTTCACTGGCGTATGATTATCTTTAGTGTGTAAATCTACGACAGTATTTTTCGCTTTTTATGATTTGTATAACTGTATGCCTTCTTAGAACGCGACGTTACTTTTTATAGCCTTTTTTATAACAAAGTAATTATCTTGCACGCTTGTACTTCTTTATGCGTAATTATTTTTCGTTTTGTAATTATTAAATATGTTTTATTGTTATTGTATAACTCTGAGCCGCCTATAAACCATGTAACATTTTTTTGATACTGCAATTACGCAATGCCTTTTGTGTGCATGAGGTACTTTGAATGATTGAATAAATAAATAAATAAATAAATTGAATGAATGAAAGCATGCCTGCGCATATACATTGTGACAACCAAAGCAAATTAAGTGAGCACTGAGTTAATAAGTGGTGCTTACATAGTGGAAGTTAATGAACTTTGGACGTCGATATAAACTGCACAGTAAAATAACACACCGGATGGCCTTCCCCTTCATCTTAAATAGGCGAATGCTTAAAAATAGCCGGGGAGTTTTTGGAGTAGTACATAACTTTCCTGTTCTAACTTTCCGGTAGCTCATTCGACTGCGCAGCGGATATCAGACTCGTCGATCCTTTTAGACACATTCCGTACGTTTGTGCTACGCTGCTGCTTAAAGCATACTCTGATTTGAAACTTCAGAGCTGGTGTATAGCTTAAATGGACACTAAAGGCTGGTTCACACCGAAGGCGGAGCGGCAAAGCGGGAAAGCGGGCTTTTCGAAGCAGGCGAGGCGGCTAGTGCGCGCACCTGTTCAGACTGCACGCCGCCTTTGGCTGCCCGCGCGGCCGAGGAGGCGGGGCATCGCGTGCGTGTCACTATCACGTGGCACTGCTTCTCCCAAAGATACACCAGCGCCACCGCCGCAGCGCGTTCTGATTGGCTGCGGCAAAGCGGCGACCTTGGGCGGGCGGCAAAAAATTGGTCCGGGAGCAATCGGACTTGCCGCCTCGTTTTCCGCCCGCTTTTGCCGCCTGGAGAGGAGGTTTTTCCCGCTTTCCGCCTTGCCGCTTGGCCGCTTTGACCGCCCCGCCTTCGGTGTGAACGAGCCTTAAAGAGCGTAGGCGTACGCACGGAAGGGGCAGAGGGAGCGCCCCCCCCCCCCTAGTCACCTAAGAGGGTGGGCGCAAAGTCAGTCCCAAACATTGACATAATAGGGAGGGAGGGCGCTGCGGCTCGGGGGGGCGGGGGGGGGGGGGGGGGAGCGCTGCGCGGAACCTATGCCCCCCCCCCCCCCCCGTCCCCCCCTCCCTGAAGGGGAACCCTGCGCACGCCTATGCTAAAAAGAAAAGCGATTTTGTTTCTCGTATGAGTAAATTAACTCTTTCACAATACCGAAAGCAGCACCTTTGCCTCTAGAAGACGTTTGATTAGCCAGAAAACGAGCAAAAAATTGGCCGCGTATCTGCGTGCTTCGCTGCAAATGTCGTCGAAAGACGATACTCTTGTGCCGACTGCACTGCATGAGCGGCATGAGTACCACAATTTAATAGCTGGGCTAGCCGCTGGGCTCGTTTTTCGGACGTTTTCCGGGCACGCTTAGACGGACGCCGGCGTTTCTCCGCTGAAATTTGGTCGTCGGTCTTTTCTCTGCGTTCTCTGATCATGTCTTGTAGAGTGGGTCGTATTTCATCAAGCGGCCATATATGTTTTGCCTTGCCTGAGACAGCGCTCTTCTACGATGAATCAGCCGCATCTGGCTGGCATTGATAAAACAGAAGAGGACGCCATCTACAGCGCTACCGGGGAACATCGGCTTGTGTTGAACTATGCTGCTGCCAGGTGGCAGCACGACGCGTCGAAGTTAAATCACTGGGCGGAGACTTGTCTTGTACACAGCGGCGCATTTTCAGCGCGGCGTTTTCAGCGCCGCGTAATAAACACTATGATCTTTATAATTACGTATCTATAGATTTTGTTTTAAAGGAACACTGTGAATAGTACTAAGGTATTGATGCTGTGCCTCAGGTATGCGTAATATTTGATTTTAATTGCCCACGCTCACCCGTATGAACACATGCTGCTCGATCAACATTGGAGGTCGTAAGGCAGGGGGTTAAACTTTGGCCAACTAGCTGAATCGTGCGACGTGCCGACAAACAGACAAACAGACAGACAGACAGACAGATGGACAGACAGACAGACCAAAATTTCTCCGTTTAGGTATCCCAGGAAAGACTATCGTCTTTAAAAGGAAATGTGGGTGGGGACGCCGCCTTGAGATTCCCGCACCAATCGCCGCGACGTCGTAGATTTTTCTTACGGTGTCTACTAGGGTGCACGTAGCTCCTAATCGGTAAAAATGAAGTACATTGCTTTTTCAGGGAGCCAGAAACTTAAAACTACAGTCTCAGTAAATTTCATTGTGCCACTGTGGTCAAAATACGAAAAATTCACCTTGAATTCCGTGACTTCGCGCGGGGTTCCGCCGCGGTAGAGCAGTGGTTAGGGTGCTCGGCTGCTGAACCGAAGGTCGCGGGTTCGATCCCGGCCGCGGCGGTTGCATTTTCGATGGAGGCGATATGGTTGAGGCCCGTGTACTGTGCGATGTCAGTGCACGTTAAAGAACACCAGATGGTCAAAATTTCCGGAGCCCTCCACTACGGCGTCTCTCATAATCATATCGTGGTTTTGGGACGTACGTTAAACCCCAGATATTATTATTATTATTATTATTATTATTATTATTATTATTATTATTATTATTATTATTATTATTACTACATCGCGCAGGGTGATATCGGGGCGACACTTAAAATGAAAGCTTGACTTTGATTTTCTCCTCTAGTAACAAACATATAATGGGGAAATTAACGTCATTTGAGTTTTCAGAGTGCAATTTATCAATATAAAACGATACGTTGTGTCACTTCAGTCTCCCTTTAAACTTATCTATGCGGTGTTCTTGCGTCAAATTTTCTCACGTGGTTGTCACTGGCTTACTTACTTTCTTGCATAACATTGCAATTGTATCGGTAAAGAAGCATCATTTAATATCTGACTCTTAAGGTGGTGACATTATCGGTTAACCAAAACTTTCGACAACAGCGGCTCCCTTTTTTTCCCCTTCTTTTTCGCAGGTGTAGTCAGTCATTTGAAAGAGCCAGAGAACAAACTTTATTCATTTGTAATATACTCTTTCTAAGCAGGCAAACACACGTGATTTTAACTGCTTCGGGCCGATATATATATATATATATATATATATATATATATATATATATATATATATATATATATATATATATATATATATATATATAAAATTTCTAGTTCCGAGATGACCACGCGTAAAAAAAAGAAGGAAAAAAAAAGGGTTCGCTTCTTGGTGCGTGCATTCTCTGGATAGAAATGTATCGGTTATTGCTAAGCACGACATCAAGGTCAGAATTTTTGTTTACTCTTTTCACGATCTTCGGCGCCTATGCACGCGGCACGTTGGCTGCGTTGTTGTTGTTGCTTCTGTCGCGCTTGTGTAACGTTTTCTTTGCACACGACGCGAAGGCTGTCACGCGCCTCGCACATGCCTGTGCGACTTCTCTAACGCACGCCGCTCCACAAACAGCGCACGTAGTGTGCATTGCTGCGCAGTGTCTCGAGAGCGGCCCCGCGTCGCCGTGCCGGAGACAGTACTTTTCTTTTTTTTTTTCTTTCTCTCCCTCCTCTGCAGTCGGATTGTTTTCGCTCGGGGCCGGCGCGAAGTGCTCCTGTTTACGACGGCGCTGTCGCATGCAGTCGTTGCTACATTGTATCGTCCCTCATTGTTCACTCAGGCTCACGTTTTTCGCGTACAGAGGAGAGTCTGTTTGCACTTCAAAAGGTCGGAGTTGCCGTGACCCGAGCAGGAACGTAACTGATGACGTAACACCGCCGCCGTACAGTTGTCAACTAAAGGCGAAGTTATGCCTGGCGTTCCATAAGTGTTGCTGTTTTGTCAATCGTTGGTGCGTGTTGTTCGGGTAGGGGGGGGGGGGGGAGGAGTAAAAACTTGCGCGGTCTCATATGCATTCGGCTAGATTACTAGATGGCGAAAGCCACCTTTTTTTTCCCTTTCTTATACCGGTATCACACAGTGCGCTACTAATCGCGATCAAGCCCGATCGGGATCATGTTTCTCGACAGTGATTGGGGTTCGTTTGTTCAGCCTGCGTGAAGGAGCCAATCACAATTAAGAAATTTGATCCGGGTCCGCCCCGATCGCTATCGAAAGTTAACGTGTGACACCGGTATTGGTCGATTGTACTCATCGCCCGCCCCTGAAAGCTCTGAGCACATCGCGTGGCTTTGCATTGCATCCGTGATCGGGGGCATTACAAGCTTTCTGCGCCTCACGTGTCTCCGGGATCGACCCGCCTATGACCGAGCCGTGATGTCATGTGATCGCAGTGACGTCACTATAACGTTACGTCACAACTTTCGTCTATGTGTGACGTCACGCGGTGACGTCGTCGCAAGATATTTCGCCTCACTCGTGTTGATGTCTTCTACACCGGTCTCGCGAATTATCGTTTAGGTCTCGTCAAATCTCGGCAGTCGCCGACGGTCAAATTTCTCGTTTTATGTGGCAGCTAAGGCTGTCGCCTGAACCCACGCCGTGCCGCTTCGCAGTTCTCATTATTTTCCCAGCATCAATACTGCCTTAGCCATTCTTAATAACGCCGTGCCGCCCAATACCTGTGACGCAATAGTTGACATTTATCATCAGCTCACACGACGACAGGCTTTTGATGTACAAATAGACTCTCAGTTTCGCATAGAGTCGGCAGCAGTATCGATTGAGTTTAGTGCACAAACGACCAGATTTTCTTATTTTGGAAGTTGCGTGCACAGGGGCGTAGTTATCGTGATAGGCTAGCTGTCGATCAACGTTTCTTGCGCAAACTTTACAACGAAGAAACTAAAGACAGCGGTGAAAGACGTACAGAATACATCAGCTCGTTGATCCTGTTTTAACTAACTAGCCCATTGTCATGTTTTCCTTAGCCGTCGAGTTCGGAAAGCTTAGGAAAGCTAGGTTACAAGTTTGCTTTCGCTGCGACAAAGGTTGTGGGACATTTTCTTTGTTTTTGTGTGGTACTTTGGTGCGCTGCAAGTTAGCGTGTCAAATAAAGAGCATATTTCTACGCTTTTATTTTATGACTCTGCATTAAAGGGTCCGACAACCAATTTTTATGTTGTGTACCTGTTTTTATCAGCGCAATGGAAAGCTTACCCGTGGGATTGTCTGAACACACGCACGCACGCACGCGCACACACACACACACACACACACACACACACACACACACACACACACACACACGCACACGCACACGCACACGCACGCACACGCACACGCAGAGTGAGAGAGAGATAATTTATTGGAAGGCAGAGAGTGCTAACCGGGAAAACGCCGCGGAGCGTTTACATTCTAAATGTTCCGATCTGTGGCGACAGTGAAGTCGTGTACGCACAACACATGCTTCAAACATTGGGAGGTGAGCGCAAGAGCGATTCGTGTCTGTGCGCGGGGTTTTGCTGCGCATGCGCCGCGTCTCTGTATGTTCACGTTGCCGCGAAGGCAGCGTTGCTTCTCAGCGTGCCACTCCTTTCACCTTATAATCAGTACAGGATAGAGTGGGGATGGATAATAATATAGATACTCTAATGTTGAGCGCTAATTATGGCGCGCATGAAAACAGCAAATTGTGCACATCAAAGCGAACGACTCCATTATCGACATTCAAGGCTGTTACGATAGGCTGCGTGACATACCGTTTTTGCTTTAAAGGAGTACTGACACGATCTTGAGGCGCCCCAAAATGGACTTTTGTAGCTTCCGCGGTGTGCACTATCAACGCTCTTCATGCACCGAAGCTAGACAACTCGCATAAAATATCTTACTTTGATTTTAAAGTTTTCGTCGATGAGCATCTGCAAGCCAGCCCCACCGCAACGGGACATTATCACTACTAGTCAACGCAGATCACCGGGTTTGCGAAATATGTATCCTGCATGAAGCTTAAATCTCAGAAATAGCTTTCATATTCTCTGGACGACGATTCTCTCGACGTTGTTTACGCGAACCACGCGCGACTGACATCAACCTGACAGCTAGTTGCTAGTGTGTCGCGAGTTGCACTCTTCCCATGATGTCAGATGATTGTGTTGACACGTCACTGCGAATCCCCACCCCTCGATAGCGAAACCTGAAATTGTTGTTTTAATGTAGCAGTATTAAAAATATATGTAATGCATTCCCAAGCACTACGAAACTCTCTAGGGTTCTCGGCACAGGAGTTTTTATTTAGAGCAACAACCCGAAAATACTAAAAATTCGTGTCAGTACTTCCTTTAAAACGCGATTTAAAAATAGGAAATCCGACTCATATTACGAAAAAATACTTGAATCTGTCACAATAATTTACGGTGTTTTCATGTCCACCAGGATCTGTTCGCACACTCCAGCCAGTTTTCGGTCCCTCTGACTTAGTCACCGGACATTTTATCTGTCATATCCTCAATACATGTTTTTTTACCTGCCAGCTGATTTTAGTCATCTTTACAGCCGTACAGGTATACTACCCTCGCCGCAATTCATTGTTCATCGACCCTCACAATTGACGGCGGTCCTTGGCCCTTGCGCCGCGCAAACACTTACGTCATCATTTTGTCCATCGGCCCTTTCCAACCGAATGAATGAAAAGCAGCCTTTCGCAGTACGTTGCTAAACTGAGTGTGTTTACTGTTCGTCTGAAACTGTGCCCGAAGGAACGATCGTACAGCACTCGCGGATTCAAACGCGACGTCAATTTTTTCTTTTTATATGTGTTGCAACACGGTGGCTGTGGTTAAAGTGACCCCAAGCCTGAACAATGAAACCGACAAACGTTAAATTGGTTCTGAAAGTACCTCTAATTGAAAGAGTTTAATTCACCAATATTTTTCTATGTAGGTGCCGATTTGCAGTGTTGGCGCCATTTTGAGCACAGACAGCGTGTTGCAACTCATATTGAGCGCGACTGTACATAGAAGATGCATGCAAGCACTGACTTCCAAATGGTTCAACGCTGTCCCGGTGGCCCGCACTTTATACAATATGACGTATTCCTTAAAAAGACACTAAACAGGAAAACGATTTTTCTGTTATCAGTAAATTACCCTTTCACAATTCCAAAATCACCGCGCTCGCCGCGAGAAGGCGCTTGGTAAGCGAGAAAACGCGCAAACAGAAAATGCGGGTGGCGACGCCACCTTGAATTTCCTGCACCAAACTGCCGTGACGTCATGAATTTTGACGGTGTTTACTGGGGCATACGTAGCGCCTAATAGGTAAAAATGAAACACATTGTCTGCTAATGGGGCCAGAGACTTAACATACCAAGTTTCGGGAAATTTCGTCGAGCCAATGTCGGCAAAATACGATAAATACACTTGAAAATTCGTGACGTCACGCGCGCGGATTTCGGCGCGAAATTTTAAAAATGGTACTTTCACCTTGATTTTCTCCTTTAATAATGATCTTATGATGGTGAGATTAACGACATTAGAGTTGCCCGAAAACACTTTATCAATATAAACCAATTAATTGTTTCACTTTAGTGTTCCTTTAAGTTAGAACTCCGCACTTCTGTTTCTTCCAAACGTGCAGTGCTTGTCAGGAAGTTCCCAGGCCGCGCTGCCATAGGATTACACGCGATGGCGTCCTGCGAACTTTTGACCACCCCTGTACATTCGTCCATCATTTATAGTGCTGTTTTAGACGAACATCATCATAATCATCATCATCATCATTCTCAGCTTATGTCCACCGAAGGACCAAGGCCTCTCCAAATTATCTTCAATTAACCCTGCCCTCTGTGAGCTGGATTCCATTTAATGCCTGCGATCTTCTTGATTTGGCCACTTCATCTGACCCCCCTCTGCCGTCTTCGGGCATGCGATTCCCATCCCTTGGTAACCATTCTGTTGCTCCTACTGTCCACTGGTTGTCTGCCGTACGCATCACGTGACCGGCCCAGATCCATTTCTTTCGCTCGGTGCTAAATAGGACATCTGCAACCCCAGTTTGTTCCCCTGACCCATTCTGCCGTCCTCCAATATATCTCAATGTTACTGCTATCAATGTTACGCTTCGTGGTTCTAAATTTTTTCTATAGTTCCTTTGTTATTTTTAATGCTCCAGCCCCATTTGTTAGAACCGGCAGTATGCAGCATGCCCCTGTTCGTTCGCGAATAACCAGTTAGCCCGCATTACCGTCTTCGTGTATTTGCATTTCCTCGTGTTCATCTTTTGTCCCCATTTAGAATGTCCGCCCTCTAATGCGTTATGTACATGCGTATGTGTAGGCGATGTTTCCGCATCTCCCAGTGCGATATACCATTCACTACAAAAACGGCGACCCGTCGTCCTACACGCAACACTCCTCCGTACCTTCTTCCCACCTGCCCTAGGCGTTCCTTGTGTGTGTGTGTGTGTTTTTTTTTTATTTGTTTTGTTCTTATCTTCCATCACGGACACAATTATACGAGCACCGTGTCCTCTGCCGCGCTTCTCTACGCTGCCTACGCTGTAAGCCGCGCTGAGCGTGTCCCAGACCCCGTTCCGAAGGTAGATAACGTAAGCATCCTGTCGTGCGTGCGTGCGTGCGTGCGTGCGTGCGTGCGTGTGTGTGTGTGTGTGTGTGTGTGTGTGTGTGTGTGTGTGTGTGTGTGTGTGTGTGTGTGTGTGTGTGTGTGTGTGTGTGTGTGTGTTTGTGTGTGTGTGTGTGTGTTTGTTGAGAGGAAGAGGAGGGGTGGTCCAGTGTTTTTTTCGGCGCCGCGGCTTGTTGCTGTAAACCCGTCCTCTCCGTTGTGTCCTCGAACACGGTGCCGCCGGTTTAAGAAAAAAAAAAGAATAAACAAAAATAAACAATGGCAGCGGACCCACCGGCAACAAGGAAGGCGGTCGATGCCATCGACTCCGGCGGAACTCTGATTTCGCACGCGACAGACACCGCGGCGTGTGACAATCGAGGCCCCCCCCCCCCCCCACGCGACCCGTGCTATCGGAGTAGCTGAAAAGGGGGGGTGAGGGGGGGGGGGGTTGCTAGTCGAACGTCCTTCCGCGACGACCTCGTCCCCTCGCTGCCCCCCCCCCCCTCCCCCCCCCTTATCACCCCTCTCTCAACGCTGTTTCAGCTCGGCTGGTTTTTTGTCCGCAAAAAAGGGGGGGAACGAGGCCAATAACCCGCGTGCTGCATTCCGTGTTTTGATATCGCACAGCTTCCCCCCCCGATTTCCATCGACGCCACGCAGGCTGTTCGTTCCCTGTGAGCGGCTGCACTCGCTGCTGCGTTGCGGTGGATGCGTGCATTGTCTGTACTATCTGCGTGCACGTGCGCGCTTTTTTTGTTTTTGCTTTTTTGTTCCTTTGCGTTTTGTCCCGTCGTCGTAGCCGCGGGCTGCATCTCTCGTTTCGTTTCCGCGATTGCTGAAAGCAAGGCGCGCTTTTTTTTCTTTTTTTTTTTTTTTTTTTTTTTTTTTTTTATCGACAGGACGTTCGATTAACGACGCACCGGTTGCTGGCTCGCTTTGTCTAAGTTCTTGATTGACATGACCGCCACGGTGGTAGAGATGGTTACGGTGGTCGACTGCTGACCCGGACGTCGTGGGTTCGGTCCATGCCGCGGAGCTGGAGTTGAGATCGAGGCAAAATGCCAGGGGTCTGTGTACTTATTTAGGCGCACGATAAGGAACCTCAGATGGTCAAAATTTCCGGATCCCTCTTTCGGCTAGGAAAATCCCCGTAAATGATAATCATTACTTACATGTTTTGCTGGCTGTGTTCTTGATGTCGAAACGGGCCCGCGTGTAAATAATAGGTAAAACAAAGGACAGTTCTCTACCGTGGTTCTATGCAATTTTCGTTCGGACACACCGTTGACAATGAAGTGGGGGGCTCCCCAGGTGGGCTTTGTCGAGCGTTGTGTTACGCTGCAGCGTTCCTATGCTACGCGTAAGTTTTGACGTTTGGTTAGTGTATCTGAACGCGCGCACATACAAACATACAGACGACATAATTTGGGGGGGGGGGGGGGGGGGGCGGTTGGACCTCTTCGGAAAAAAAAAAGCTTCTGGGTACGCCACCGCAACAAGGAGGTAGTCAGGCTTTTTTAAACCACACTTTCCTCCGATGGGCCTTGTTGAGAGGGGCCATATGTAAATGCTTGAAGTTGTTTTGTGCTCACATTTCTCTAAATAAAGAACCGCGCTTACTGCACACGTTACCTGTTTTTCTTTATTATTCATTTCATTTTTATTTAAAATAACCTCAGGGTACAATAAAGAGGGAAGGGGTGAAAGTTACCACATATAATAAATACTTGGTTATAGATACGAAATATAGAAATAAAATAATAGAATGACCAATTGAACAAATTTTACTCACAAAAGCAAAAATACGCCAATGGAATGATAAAGCAATCAAAACAGCTAATTGTTCCGGAAGTGTTTAAATGTTAGGCTCGTTGAATACACTGCGGAGAGATATAAGATGGCAATCGTAATGTGCAAAAAAAAGTAACAATTCTTAAAACGAAAACATAAGCATAACAGAAATGTACAGAACTTACGAGGCTTGCTATATAAATAAAAGAAAAGAAAAAAAAGGATACGAAAAGATATATGAAGTCAACATGAAGGTAAGCCAATAACATGTACGAATATGCTTGAGCTCTCGCGTATGGTCGTTGACTGAAAATGAAACAATGGCGCTCTCCTGACTATTCGCGCGTCACGGTAGTCGCGGTCAACGACCACTTAAACGGCATCGAATGGCCTCACAGAATATAAGTCGCAGCAGCTGCTGTTGCTTTGCAGCCTCTTCCGGTGTGGGGCAGTTCCAAGATGCTTCCCGAGCGAATGCCTCCCACGTGTCGGCGGTGTGTTTTATTCTCCTATATATGCTGCTCGTACACCCACTTATGGTTTGAGTGGTTGATTCGGGCCTTGTCAGAGACTGCACGGACAACAGTAGTCGACATGCTTTAGAACCGACTCGCTCCCCTGATTGTCGGCATCCGGTGACGTAGCGTCCGTAGTACGCGGGAGATAGATATGGTCCGATGTCTCTTTATTCTACCTTAAAATGACATTATCTGTTAGTGGGGTGTTCATACGATTTTTTTTTCTTGCGTCCAGTGAAAGGTCAAACTCTCAGGAAATATAGAAAATGCACTGGTAGGCGTGAGTGCACCGTGAAAAATCAATTACAACATGCACCGTATAAACTAGTCCTGGTTCCTAACGTTCCCTGACGTCACCACACGGTATGAGCTTCTTGTCCGCCGCGGCAGAGCAGTGGTTATGGCGCTCGGCTGCTGACCCGAAGGCAGTGGCGTAGCCAGGGGGTAGCACACCGGGCCCGTGCCCCCCCCCCCCCCCTCCCCCGAAATTTTTTTCCATGGCATACAGAGCGAAAAATGACCATTTCAAGGAGGTGCCCTCCCCGAAATCAAGGAGGGCCCCCCCTCCCCCCCCCCCGAAAAAGATTTATGGCTACGCCCCTGCCCGAAGGTCGTAGGTTCGATCCTAGCCGCGGCGTTCGCATTTCGATGAAGGCGAAATGGTATAAGCCCGTGTACTGTGCGATGTCAGTGCACATTAAGAACCCCAGGTGGTCGAAATTTCCGGAGCCCTCCACTACGGCGTCTCTCATAATCACGTCGTGGTTTTGGGACTTAAAACCCCAGAGATATTGTGATTATACGGCATGAGCTTCTTGTCACGCGTGCTCGAGCAAGATATTGTGACGTTGCCTCGTGACTCCTCTGGTGACGCACAAGCGGTCATTATGTATGTTTTTGGTACCTGACGTCATCTCAACTATCCATAGGATGAAATGACCAGAAGCGTCATTTGTAGCCTGACGTCACGCTATAGCGTCAGTGTTAGTAGGTGCGCTGTGCGAAAATTCACTTTAAGGTCGAAATAAAATATCTCACGAGCATTTCCCGGATTTCACACTCGCTCAGAGTCATCTGTGTGTGCAAGAGATTTGTGTGGCGGGGTGAAATCAGCTTCGAAAATCGAGGCCTGCAGTAGTGATGAAAAACTACCGGTAAATGGACTATCGATAGCATCGATAGGTTTTCTGAAACTATCGATAGTGTGAGGAAACTATCAATTGTATTACGGATAATGCGATCCACAGTACCATTGGTAGCATTATTGGAGGTAATGCTATTGATAGGGCTGTGAATAGTTAGGCAGTTGTTGGCCGATAATATTGCCAAAACGTTCGCGATAGCCCACTATCAGCAATGCTCAGTTCGTTTATGAGGAACGTTCTGCCGAAAGAAATCAATTATTTCTGCTGTGAAAACGCTGGATCATATCCATCCAAAAAATTCATATTCAAAAGCAATCCGTGACATCTTACAAATAATAAACTTAGTTATTGATATTCTTATGTTTGGATGTGCAACCCAACAATTACTACTTGATATTTTTACTTTAAAATCAGAGAATGTAATATAAACTTGAGGCCACGCAGTTCCGCCATATGTAACAGCTTCCTTTCCGCTACAGATGACCAGTTCTACTCAGTGGCGTAACCAGGGGGTGGCACACCGGGCCCGTGCCCCCCCCCCCCCCCTCCCCCCCACCCCGAAATGTTTTTTCGCCATGGCATACAGAGCGAAACATGGTCATTTCAAGGAGGTGCCCCCCTCCCCCCCCGAAAAAAATTTCTGGCTACGCCCCTGGTTCAACTTAATTACCATGTATCAGCGAAGCATTCTGGTGAAAAGAACACGAGCATGTCAACTTTCTTGCCCTACAGCCTGCTCCACCATTTACCACGCACTCGAGGAACGAAGTTTTTGTTGCTTGAGTTCGCGCGGTTGAATTTTACTATCGTTAGCGCTATCGATAGTTGTTTCTATGATCGATAGCTCGATAGTAACTCAGCTATCGATGGTGCTATCGACAGTTCTGCATCACTAGTCTGCACCCATTTAAACGCCACCGAATGGATGTCACAGAATCAACGTCACCGTAGCAGCGGCTGCTGCTCTGCCACTTTCGGTGCGGCGCAGTTCAAGATGCCACCCACGGGACCGGCAGTTGGTGTATGCCGCTCGCGCACCCGCTTGTGGCCTGAATGGTCGATTGATGCCTTGTCGGAGACTGCACGGACAAGTTTAGCCGGCACACTTTTAGAAGCGTCTGGCGCCAGTGATTGTCGGTATCCGGTTACGTATAACGTTCGTATAGTACGCGACTGATGTGGCACGGCGTATCTTTATTGGAGTACTGACCTGAATTCGATTAAATTGTCGTATCGTTGCTCTAATTAAAAAAAATAAAACACTGCTGTCGAGAACCGTAAAAAGAGCATCGTGGTGCCTCCGATAGTTGCTATCTAGAGCGACCCGAGGGCCTATCGCCGTCCTGCTTCAACCCCCCCCCCCCCCCTTTCCCACTCACATTATACTTTTCATGATTCAGTAAAGTTGTTTGCCTGCCTTACCTACTCTGTAGTCGGAGACAACAAGTCCGGAGAAAAGCCCAGACGACCGAAGCGCGGCAGCCGATCGCCTCCGCGACGAAAGAAATAGTTCCGCTCATGCACTCGGCAATGTTCTTCGAAGGTTGGGGTCAGCGGCAGTCCCGTTCATGACGTCACTTTGGAGTGCGCGCTCATTGCCGCAGGCTTGTGTGCACCCGCCTTTGAGGAGGAAATGCCGCGGACTTCTAAAGTTGTATTCGACTATAGCCGGCTAGCTTCCAGAGACATTTGATTTAGAAATGGTTTCGAAAAAAGACACTCGGTATATCTTATGAGTCTGCCTATATATAAGAAATAGGCATAGGCGTGCGCAGGGTTCCCCTTCAGGGGGGGGCAGGGGGGGGGGGGCGAAGGTTCATCGCAGCGCCCCCCCCTCCCTATTAAGTCAATGTATGGGGCAGACTTTTCGCCCCCCTCTCTTAGGTGACTAGGGGGGGTGGCCGCCCCCCTCTGCCCCCCCCTCGTGCGCACGCCTATGGAAATAGGCAAACGGATCAATAGGATAGGGTCAATAAATCGACTGAGATGAAAACGTAGATGGTATTCGCCTTCAAGCCGTCTTAGGCGAATGCAAAAGGGACCCTGTGAGTGTCTTTTAAGTGCCGTAATTTTGTCCACGTGGGGCGCCATCTTGTTACGCGGCGGCGGTCACCCGAACAGAGCGACCTTACTTTTGTCTTTTTCACTATTACGCCTCGAAGTAAAACTCGCGTCGTCTCACCCTCTCCTCCCACATCACAAGGCGCCGCTTCAATGCGTAAGAGGCCTCGTCCCATTGTTTTCTCAACGGCTACCGCTGTTGGACTATTGCTTCGTGGCGGGTCTTTTACGGCTGGCTTAACCTCCCTCCCTTCCATTCTCCGAAGAATGCGCGCCGGGTGTCATGGCGTAATGACACTCGCGAGAGTTATGTAATTGCTTGCTTTCTTGAGCGGCACTCTCTGACGTGGCACTCGTTGTTCTACGGCGGCCATTACATTGCGTTCCTTCATCCGACAGTCTCTTACTTCCTTCATTGCTTGCGCCCATTGTCTACGCGCTGTGGTGTCCATAGTCTCTACACGTCTACGCAGCAGCCCCCGTATCGCCCGGCTTGCACTTGCGTAGCTTTCTTAATGGCAGCGGAGTTCGTACGCGCACGTGTTTCTAGGTTAGCCCTTCTTCCAAACCACGTACTTCCCCGTTTCGCTATGAAGTACTCTTTACTCCCTTTAAAAATGCCGCTACAGAAGAATGGTATATGGCTGCCACAGGCTTGACCCGTGTCTGGGTCCATCTTGGTCGTCTGTCGCATTGTTCAACGCGCGTGAACAGAGCACAAAACTCCGTGCTCCCATTCTTCTGTAAGGTATCCGATGCCATAGAGAAATGAGAAATTAGAAGAGACAGCACAGCGTTACACGCCTGAAGCCAAAAAAGAAAAAAAGAAAAGTCGACCTGACACGTGATCGCCACGTATACGAGATAGCGCGTGCATTGCAGCCAAATAGCACTACATCAAATCTCTCCGGCGCGCCCTGGTGCGCCGTTTCGGCCAATCATAGTAGCACAGGCCCTGTGTGCTATTATAGACCACGGCCGGTCGTCTCCAGACCGGCCGTGTCTAGACATAGTCAAATCTAATTGGGCCAGAGGGCTGTTACGGCCTCTCATTGGCTTGAAATGCCGCCATTACAAACTATCACTTTATGGCGGAACTTGACAGTGTCCGGTATAACACCCCCGGTGCGATTTGTTGAAGATGGCAGGAGCTACGGCAGTGAAGCCGAACAAGCGTTCTCGGCCAACGCGCTGTCTCCCAGAGGTCACGTGTTGGGCCGAAACCGCAAAGGGAAGAACCGCGGAACAAGAAAAAACCTTCGGCGGGAGCGTTACGTCAGCAGCCAGCGTTAATAAGCGAATGTTCCGTTAAACCAGCGGTGTCGGTTCAACGCAACTTCTTGCGCCGGGATCACGCAAGAAAACGAATTCGCCGAAGCTCTTGGGGTTGTATGTACCCGGTAGTTTTTTAAACGAAGCGTGCTTGTTCAATGTGTACAGTGAACTTATTGCGGGCGAAGTTCGCTGGTGAAACAAAACCGAAAGTACTAAAGCGTTACGCGCGCGCTGACGTTTTGATCACGTGTTGGGACGACGCAGTACTCTTCAGCAGCATTGCGCAATGCTCCCTCCTAACTTTTTCCGTCCTCCGTGGGGAAAAAAAAGGGGGGGGGGGGAACAGTTCACCAAGAGTCAGTTGGCTTGTCAAGCCTGGCCGCGTGACCTAATGCTCCTTCCTTAGTCTAAGTAAATGTGCACGTGGTAAGAGCGTACTTTTCCGCTGTTCTCTCGCACTTGCAGCGTCGCGACCTTAGCCCGCGTGTGCCGCCTCGTCGGTGGTGGCGTGGCCGCTAGGGGGCAGCAGCAGCCGCAGCAGTCATGGATGTTGCGCTGAGCAACGGCGTGTCCGCCAACGGGCCTCCAGGCGGCGTCGTGGTGGGCCAGGGAGGCTCGGCGGCCAAGGCGTACGACTACCTGCTCAAGTTCCTGCTCGTCGGCGACAGCGACGTCGGCAAGGGCGAGATTCTTGGAGGGCTCGAGGACGGCGCCCTCGAGTCGCCCTTTAGGTGAGTAGCACTTCAGACCACAATTACTATATGGGACAGATAGTGAGATTAATGGACATAGATAGCTAGATATAGATAGATAGATAGATAGATAGATAGATAGATAGATAGATAGATAGATAGATAGATAGATAGATAGATGGATAGATAGATAGATAGATAGATAGATAGATAGATAGATAGATAGATAGATAGATAGATAGATAGATAGATAGATAGATAGATAGATAGATAGATAGATAGATAGATAGATTGGTTTATTGATTAGAAGCCACAGAGAGAAGGGTATGGATTCATTTACGGCTGATTGATTGATTGATTGATTGATTATTCACGTTATAAGAAAGCAAATTCTTTTTGTTCTAGTTTACTACTCAATGCTCATAAAGAGGGACAGGGGAGCAAAAGTACAGTTTTTATTCAGAGGCATCATTTAATGAGAGGGGACACAGTTGCATTTGCCCCCCACCCACACTGAGGCCAGAAAAAACGTCACGTAAACCTAGAACACCAGTTGAACTTATCCTACTCATGTAGTGGACTGCTGGAATGAATCTTGCATAAATAAACAGATTTTGATTAACAGGGATTTATTTTGGGCACCTCCCCGAGTTCACTGCTATTGTGACTTCGAACCCTTGTAATAGACCTGGTAAAGCCACTGATTCTGTACCGTATGATTTCCAATATTGCCTTCCTTGCTTTATCTGATATGGGTTTGTATGGTCAGTGTAATTAGTACTTCAGTTGTACATTATAAAATGTAACCTGTCTGGCCCTAGTCCTCTTTCAATATGATTTTTCATAGAACCTTTGTGCAGTTTCAGTAAATCTTTTTCCTTGTTAAATATGTATGATCAAATAAATCAAATGCAAACCATAAGGTCAGTTTAATAAAACGTTACATTGAAGATAATGAAGTACCTCATGAGCAGAAAGTGGTTTCAGTTGTGCATTATAGGCAGTCCCAATCCTTTTGAACAGTTGAGGTAGCAAGTGTACATGTAGTTTTTTTTTGCTCGGGGACTGAAATTGATCAGTGCACATGCTGACTATTTACTGTTGGTTTTGACTTGTTGACAAATAATTGATACATTGTTCACAGACTGAGACATGACATCAAAACTTTTAGCATGACAACTGGTATGTGCATGATATTAACAACATCATGTCACTGCGAATCTGGTCTCTAAAAGTGATTTCTATGATGTGATTTCTATGTGTGATTTCTATGAGTTTTTTTTATGATGTAAGTGTACTAGCCTATATTACGATGCAGGGGCATAGGCAGAAATTTTTTTCGGGGGGAGGGGGGGGGGGCACCTCCTTGATTTGGAGTGGGGTCCGGGCAGGCAGATGTGGTCGAGTGCCATTTTGTGCTCAATATTCCATGGCAAAAAAAAATTTCGGGGAGGGCACGGGTCTAGTTTGCCACCCCCTGGCTACGCCAATGTCACGATGGGTGGTGTAAATGATGGGTAGTGTAAACGATGGGTGGTGTACGCCACTGAACTGAAGGTGGTGTAAACATAACTATGAGCATGACGTAGCCCTAAATTGTTGCGTTTAAATATGTTAGTGCTGTACGTCATTCGAATCGCTAATCTGGTGTCGGAAACTGCATGTGTGCAGCTATACCGCTTCTCTGCAAGGGCAGGTTTATTCTGTTCCGTGATTATCAGGATTGATTGAAAGGGTTTCATTTACGGGCCACTTAGACCGCGCCATGTTAAAATCACCGTGGCTGGCTTGCAAAATAACGTAGTTGTTTGCATAACAAAAAAAATTAAGGCAGCTTTTCACTAATGGTGCCAAGCCTGAAGTAAGTGCAGAGCTGGGTCGCCTTCTTCTTTTCTCTTTGGTTTTCTATCTTTCGTCCTCTCTTTCTTTCTGTTTCTCTTTTCTAGTTTTTCTTTCTTTTTTCTCTGTTTATTTCTATTGAGCTCTATTTTTCTTATAGTTTTTTTCTTTCTTTCTCTCTCTTTCTATTTCTCGCCTGCTTCCTGTTTTTTTTTTATTTTTATACATGGTTTTGCCTGTGTTATGCCAAGTAATGACAGCATACGACAGCCCGGGCCCCTAAAGTGCTCCGCAGTTATCATCATCGAGGCTCTCGATGAGCAAGAGTAAGAAGACTTCCTTTTGGCGCGAGCAAGCGCTTAGGATGTTACAGATGGCTATTCCATACATGGTTTTGCCTGCGTTATGCCAAGTGATGGCAGCATACGACAGCCCGGGCCCCTAAAGTGCTCTGCACTTAAAACAAGTCTGGCATGAAAACGTTGGCTCCAGCGACATTCCTAGTTCGGCATCACTTCTGTGGTGGTGCCACTCATGTGGACACAGCAAACAAGTGCAAGTGCTGCTCGGGTTTGGCGGCGTCTACGCGCCCGTGTTTGCTAGGCTCTGCTTATCTTGGTCGGAAGTGGTGCGGGTGATGTAGATAAAATATGTCCATGGAAAGTAGGAAGGCTTGTGTGCAGAGCAAGATATACTACCTGTTTGGACCCACTTAACCACTTGAGCTTGGCATTCAGTGTTTGTGGCAGCATAGTATAACTTGTTCTTGGGCTAGTTGGTTCACACAATAGTTGGTACATATTTTGTGGCAGCATATGTAAGCAGGAGAGGAGAAAATGAGTTCATTTCTGTCCATTTCTCTTAATAAAAACCTTAGTCTTAGAGATTTTCTTGCTAGAACTTGGCCGTCTGTTCTTTTTTCTGCTTTTGAGTTATCATTGATTGCTATGTCTCAGCTAGCCCTTACATTTGGCTTTGGTGAATAATAATTATGGGCACTGTTCTGAAGATGGTAGTGTTGTCAATGTCTCTGCTTGAAATGCTGAAGCATCACATTGGGCTTAAATATTCCATTGTTGAACTTACTCAACTGAGCACCTACGTGGCACTTAGCCAGTTTTATTAGGCACATCAGCAGCAGGCCATTTTTCGAAAGGAGTGGAGAGCGTGAGACATTCATCACACAAGATCCTCAGGCATTTTAGAAAAAATGCTGGATACTATATTTTTATATGCATAGCTTGCCGTATTCAATGCAGCTTGGTCCACTAACTAGCTCAAATGCTAACTATTAATCACTCTTAGAAGAATGCTTAATCCAGCATATGAATGAATATTTAGCTCTTCTTTTCTGTGTGTTATAGGACCTACTGGATGTGTTTCAGTTAAGAGAAAGCTGGACATTGATAATGGAAGCATGGAGGGGCCACTTCATTTAGACACATGGTTAAATTCTTTAGCTGCCCTAGTTGAAATGCACTGCTTTGCTGATTCGGTGCAGTTTGATTCAACTCTGTTTCTCAAGGCCATGCATTTTTTTTTTGTCTGTTGCTTTTGCAAAATTTCTTTTATGTTTGTATTTTCCTGCTAATATTTTATATTGTGTGTCGAGTTTACTAATTTTTCTGGTTTTGCTCCATTCTGTTTAAAGGGGCCCTGCAACACTTTCTCTAGTAGCCATGCAATGGCTTCACTGAACTAGCTTATTGCCGCACAAATCGACCGCCACAAGAATTTTAAGAATCCGTCAAGTGCGACAGAGTTACACAGATTTGTCGCACGCTGTATTTCCTTTCTCTGTTCTCTCGTCCCAACGAAAGCGCTCAAAGCTAAGCAGGAAGGGTAGGCACGGGGGAAGAAGGTACGTCACGCCCGCCTCGTGACCTTGAGCACTTTTTCTTTGAACCCGCGGCTGACCCTCAATGTGATCGCGCGGGCACGTGGTGGTCTCTCGTGGTGGCCGCAGTAACTACAAGCCCGCCATGCTGAAATCAGCCAATGGCGTGGAAGTTGAGTATATGACTCAACGATTTTTGAGTATATAGCATCATTTGCCCAGAGAAGAGGGAGCGATGTTTAGCTGACTTTGAGAATTTATTGTAACTTCCAGGCCGCATGCTGCGTTATATTTGGCTCGCGTGTTCTCAAGAGCCTTGACTATTGATCTGCGGTGTTTTCTGACCATGCTGAAAAAGTGTTACAGGGCCTCTTAACTTTTATTCATCATATCTCATTGAGCACTAACATTGTATAAAGTGTTACATTTATTTCTGTTCATTACTATTCATTTCTGTTTCAGTTTTGTGTCATTCTGTTTAAATAATGTTCCAAATTTTCGGGCACTATTTTTGCATAATACTGCACGTCTCATTTTTTTGCTTGTATTGTAGCCCACTCCCCTCTACAATGCTTTGGTGATTGAGGGTATGCAAAATAAATAAATGCATAAGCCATTGTTGAGATCTTAGACATGTGTATTGCGTCTTTTGTATGTTGTACTAAAAGTTTGGCGGCATGCTGTTATTGTTTTATATTGTTATTGTACTCGGCTTTCCGTTTCCGTGTTCTGTCTCAGAAATGTTATTGAACTTTGTCTACTTTGTATGTGCACTCCCCTGCAGTAATGCCTCTACGGCGTTGCAAGAAGCTTTTAAATAAAATAAAATGAAATAAAAGTGGTGGTGGTGTGGTGTGTCTTGCAGTGCCCCTGGTGGCTTTGCCTCGTACCGCACGACAACGGTGCTGCTGGACGGCAAGCGAGTGCGGCTGCACCTGTGGGACACGTCGGGACAGGGGCGCTTCTCAACGATAATCCGGTCGTACTCGCGGGGGGGCCCAGGGGATCCTCCTGGTCTACGACATCACGAACCGGTGGTCCTTTGACGGTCTGGGACGCTGGCTCCAGGAAGTGGAACGCCATGCGCCCGGAGTCTCTAAGGTGAGGAGCCCCCGCGTTGCTTCGTTCTCACTTGTTTCCTAAAAAGATCGACAATTAATTTTTATGGTACACGTTTTTCTTACTGCAATGGAAAGCTTACCAGTTAGTCTGTAATCACAGAATGGTAATGCAGGAAATGCCGGGAAACATTTATAACCCTAATTTTTCAATCAACGGAAACTAAACTGTGATGTCATACACACACAACACATGCAGCAAACAATGGGAGGGAAAAGCGAGAGTGATTTGTAATTGTTCGCGGTGGTTTTCTGCTCATTCGTGCACTGTGCACACATGCGTCGTGGCTCGATATGTTCCACTATTTGCCACGAAGCAGAGTCACTTCTCAGCATACAACTCCTTTTACCTCGTAAGCAGCCTAGAATTAAGCAGGTTCGGATAAGAATACAAGCACATTAATTTTAATAATAATAATAATAATATCCGAGGTTTAACGTCCCAAAACCACGATATGTTTATGAGAGACGCCGTAGCGTGGGGCTCCGGAAATTTCGACCATCTGGTGTTCTTTAACGTGCACTAACATTGCACAGTACACGGGCCTCTATCATTTTGCCTCCATCGCAATGTGACCACCGCGGCCAGGATCAAACCCGCGACCTTCGGGTCAGCAGCCGAGCACCCTAACCACTACACCACCACGGCGGACCACACTAGTTTTGAGCACTAGTTTTTAAATGCACTAGCACTAGTTTTGCATTTTGCAATGCTGATGATGCAGAAGATACAAAAACTTAAGTTTGGAAATTATCCTATGTTGATCAAGACAATATAGTTAGGCTTTTTTGTGCAGAGCGGTAACTTAGGTACGCCTGAAATAATCTGAAAACGCAAATCGATCTGCTAAATATTGCTCTCGCTCTGTTTTGTTTATGAGAAATTTTTCTGATGGGGACTCCAAATGATCTCGGCAATTTCTAGTGCTGGTCTAATCAGTGTCTTATAGGTGGTTAGCTTTACTTCAGGTTTAACGTTAAATTGTTTACATTATAAATGTCAGTTAGTAAGCTGCTTCTGTCTTCTTTCTGCCTCTCAGTTTCTCCTTTTCCCACGATTTGGTGGCTTTCTTTTAGCGTAACCTAGACAGCTGATCACTCTGTGTAGCACGTTCATTTACTAAGTGTTGTGTATCTTTGAAACGTGCAGGTGTTGCTGGGCAACCGGCTGCACCTTGCCTTCAATCGCGAGGTAGGCCGCCAGGAGGCTGCCGAGTATGCGCACAAGCATGGCATGGCCTTCTTTGAGGTGGGTGCAGCAAACCTCATGTGCAGCAGTGACGTGTGAAGTTGCCTTATTATTTATTATTCTGTATTTTGCATGCTGGTTTACCAGTTGTGATGACTGTGCTGGGAATGCTACCAGTGATATTGTCACTTGTGATGGCGTGGAACACATCAACATGAAGTCTAAGTTCAAAGAACACTTTAGAGAAAGTTTCTCAGCGCGCTTACAACAGGCGAGGACGAGAGGAAAGAAAACAAACAAGTGTCAACTCGCAACTCAGTTTATTGGTGAAAAGGAAGTACACTATTTCACAATCACACACACGTACACACTAGGCTTGTGCGAATATTCGAATGCTTCGAATATTCGAACGAATATTGCAGTATTCGAATTCACTTCGATTCGAATTTAAATTATTGAAAATTTCGAAGTATTCGAATCGAACGAATAGATGCATATTACACCGCATGTGAGCCCTGTAAAGTTGGTTTCACTGCAGTGGAGGGGTGCTAAGCCGTGAAAGCACCTATCCAAATGTATATTAGTCTGCATGTAACCCCCTGTAAAGGTGGTTTCACTGCAGTGACGTGGTGCTTAGCCGTAAAAACACGTATCCAGGAGAAATCCGCACTGCCGGGAAGCCCTACTTCGCGATTAAATGAAGAGATTACCCTCTCATCGATTCATTTTTTAAATGCAAAAGCTTGGTATACCGGCTTATATGCTTTAAGTATAGTAAATATTAAAACTTAACATATTTTACAGGTTATCACTTGCATTTTCGCGAAAGTCAAACCCTGCTACTATTCAAAGTTGTTTCCACTTCCGTTAAAGCAAAAAAAAAAAAAAAAAAAGGCATTTGTAGAGGCCTTCTTTCAATTTTTAAAAAAATATTGTGCAGGTTAGTTAGGTCATGACAAATATGCCCATTTTTCTTCCTTATATGTGATATATACTATTCGAATTCGATTCGAAATTATTCGACCAAAATCCCTATTCGCTTCGAATTCGCTTCGAACCTAAAATTCACTATTCGCACAAGCCTAGTACACACGCATGCACAGACACGCACACACACACACACACACACTTGCAACACGATCTAACGAAACCCAGTTTTACGAACTTCGCAATTAATGAAGAAATTTCCATTCCCCAACAGGTACCCATAAGGTTCCATCTTCAATGAACAAAGCTTTCATGGCACCAAACTCGAATTAATGTTTGCCTGAAATGAACAAGCACAAATGCAGTGATTTCTTTCCACTCTTTGCATTGCCGGCTTTTCATTGGGAATGCTCTCTAACGCTATTGCATTAAAACATTTAACCACGCTAGTCGTGACACTAGCTTTTTTTGATGAGGCCTACACACTTCAGCCGGTAGCACTTTTACATATCAAATGGGACTGGGCGCATGGCAATATAACATCTTGTCATTTTATCCCACCAGGTGAGCCCACTGTGCGACTTCAATGTGACGGAGTCCTTTGTGGAGCTCTCTCGCATGGCCCTGCGCCGGAATGGCATGAAGCACCTGTGGCGCTCAAACCGAGGTGAGTACGTTCTGGAAACGGCACAGTTTCAGGCTAAGACAAGTGTGCCACGAATATGTTGTAGTCACTCTCTCGTCTGTCTCCCATCTCTTTCAAAGAGTGGGACCACGATTTAGCAGAGAGCAAGAGAGACCATTTTTGCATCAATGGACCATTGAAAATAGGAAACCGATTACAGTGCCCTCTGAAGTAACAAGGAGTACCAGTCATAGATAAAAAAAATATTCGGCAGCCCTTGCCCTCACCCCATAGGGAAAATGGGGGACGCACCAAGCTTGGCTTGTTGTGCCTGATGTACTGCTTTTCTTTATTTCTTTCCTTGTTTATTTCTTTCTTTCTATCGCATTGCACACTGCTCCCTCCTAACTTTTCCCTTCCTCGATGCTGGGAATTGCACCTTCATCCTCCTGCAAAATACTTCAATTGCTTTTCTCTTCTTTCCCCAGCCTTTCTCGCAACGACAGTCGTGCATTCATACGCAGATAACAACGAAATGTGGCAACGGGAAATGACAAGTCATGTCAGTAAAAGTAAAAGATAAGGTTGCCATATCAGGAATGGCTTATCGCTGACAAGCCGTCGATCCAGAGAGCATTAGTTACTGGAAAATTGCACATACAGACACGCATGTGTCCACACACCTTCGAGAGCCCATTTCTGTTTGCTCGCCGGCGCTGGGTTTTTTGCATATGACTCCGCCACCGACATCTGCGAGTTATAATGAACTTCACTTGAATAGGGCAGTACCTTATCAAAATAATGAATTCATTTAAGCATTAGAGGGCTAATGTAGGAAGGTATGGCTCACGGTTTGAATGAACGGTTAGTTTATTTTCACATGTTTACAAGATCGTGCTGTAAAATTGTTGTACCTGCTGCTATGCCCTACTGGGCCACGCCGGACTACGCTGGAGGGCCACAGGACTGCGTAGTAAACCGCACCAGCCCCAGTACATCAATCATTTCTGTAGGACAAAATCAACTCGGGAAGGCCCATGGAGCCTCCAACTGTGCCACCCACAACGGTGGGCGGCAGCGATTGCCATCGCGCCGACAATGTTACCGTAGCCCAAATACAACCAAATCTGCTCGTCCCCAAGCACAGCACGAAGCAGGGCATTATTGGAGATTTTTTTTAAATGTGAAGCATTTCTGAGCGAACTTCGGCGAGTTTGAGCGTATCTATCTAGCTATCTATCTATCTGTCTATCTATCTATCTAGCCGCCTACGACTTTGTGCTCTCCTGGCCGTATCGTTAATGGGATTTATACCAAATTTTTTATGACATAACATGACTGTATGGCGAACATAAATAGCTGGTCATATCATGAAAATCATGACTAACTTGTCATGAAAATAATGATTTACATGCCACGTTCATGGCGCGCTCGCGGCCGTTTCGTTAGCTTGATATACACCAAATTTGGGATTGAGTGACATTACTGTATGACGAACATAAACGACAAGTGGTAATATGAAAATCATGACTTCATGAGCGACATGACTTGCATTCCACGCTCATAGCGCGCTCGCGGCCGTTTCGTTAGCTTGATATACACCAAATTTGGTATTGAGTGACATGACTGTATGACGAACATAAATGACAAGTCGTAATATGGAAATCATGACTTGTCATGTGCGACATGACTTGCATTCCACGCTCATGGTGCGCTCGCGGCCGTTTGGTTAGCTTGATATACACCAAATTTGGTATTGAGTGAAATGATTGTATGACGAACATAAATGACAAGTGGTAATATGGAAATCATGACTTGTCATGTGTGACATGACTTGCATGCCACGCTCATGGCGCGCTCGCGGCCGTTTCGTTAGCTTGAGATACACCAAATTTGGTATTGAGTGACATGACTGTATGACGAACATAAATGGCTGGTCATATCATGAAAATCATAACTAACTTGTCATGAAAAGTATCATTTACATGCCACGCTCATGGCGCGCTCGCGGCCGTTTCGTTAGCTTGAGATACACGAAATTTGGTATTGGGTGACATGACTGTATGACGAACATAAATGACAAGTGGTAATATGGAAATCATGACTTGTCATGAGCGACATGACTTGCTTTCCACGCTCATGGCGCGCTCGCGGCCGTTTTGTTAGCTTGATATACACCAAATTTGGTATTGAGTGACATGACTGTATAACGAACATAAGTGGCAGGTGGTAACATGAAAATCTTGGCATGCATGTCATCTACAATGCCATTTACATGCCACGCTCATGGTGCGCTTGCGTCCAGTTCGCTAGCTTGACATACACCGAAATTGGTATATCGCGACGTGACTATATGACGAACACAAATGACATGCCGTAACATATAAAACATGACATGCAAATTATGTAAAGCATGATTTGCTCCGTCCTGGCTGCTTCGCATTACATCGATTCCCACAGTGCGTGGGATCTGCCGGCTTTTTTTTTGGCTGCTCTAATCCAAATAAACTTCATTTTCATGTTTTAACCATTTTTTTTCGGACTGTTCGATTTTTCGGACTATCTTGCAGTCCCCGCCAGGTCCGGAAAATCGGTCGGCGACTTTACTTCGATTTGGGTGCACGTTAAAGAACCCCTGGCAGTCGAAATTTTCGGAGCCCTCCACTACGCCGTCCCTCATAATCATATCTTTGTTTTGGGATGTTAGACCCCAACAATTATTATTATTAATGGAATTGAACAATGGTAGCCAGGCAGTTTGGAACACATTTACGATAGCAATGCGCAGGAATCGACAGTGCTGAAGGATTTGGAATGACCAAGTCCCATTTTGTTTACTCTGTGCTGCTGTCATGCATTGAGAGACATGGCCTCCACTGTAGCAACTTTTTGCAGCAAAAGCTCTTAATTGCAACAGCCACTTTTGATGCCTTAGTTGTCTGCACTGCCTCTGGTCTCCAGAACAGCTATCGCGCACAATAAACAAAACAAGAAAAAAAAATCCACGATTGAGCGGGATTTGAACCTGGGTCCTCTGCGTGGCAGTAGAGTATTCTACCACTGAGCCACGCTGGTGCTTCAAACTCCTTCGCAAAAAGACCCTATAGAGGCATCATGTCGAGCTAGGAATCGTGTTAATTGATGCACTATAGCGTGGCAAAAAGGTAAAATAACAACCAGACACCTCACAAAGCGAAATGCATAATGACTGGGTCGTTTAAAGCTTCTCGCCCATTACAAAGGGCTCATACCCCTGTCACGCGGGGGCAACTTAAGTGCACTTTGAGGTAGTGCACTTTTCGCTAGTATCATTTGCACGCTGTCACATGGCAACCTTTAGTGACACTTGCTGCAAAGCACACCTGCCAGCAGGTGCATTCGCCAAACACACATCACTGCGATGGACTGTCTAGCCTCAGTAGTAGTGGCTCAAGAATAAATAAGTTATTATCCGAAGACAAGTCCATATCATGTATTAAGTACTGTTTTCATTATTAGGAATATTTTGATGCATCGAAACATGGCTACACAACAAAAAACTGTGTTACAATTCTTGCTCTCGGGCAGCTTTACAGCCACTACTGCCAAAGGCATGCCCAGCACAATCCGTGCAATGGCTGCACCCGCCGCGTTTCTGCTTTAAGGGCTGCTTATAGCTGTAGCACATTATTAAGAAACATTGCCTGAACTAGCAAATATCTGTTGTGCTGCTCAAGTACCCATTGCCCTTACTATCATTTCCAAAGTATACTTCCCTGTCTCTTGTTGCAGCGCGTCGCCAAAGTGACATTCTGGGGGGCATAAGTGCACTCGCTCAAAATGACACTAAATTTGTTAGGGTGACCGGGGTATAAATCATAATTCTTTGTCGTCCTCAGTCGCAGCATCAAAAAAGTGCACGTACTGCCTTATAGATGTGTAGCACGTACCTTGCTTTTCCACACAATGGTGTATAATTGCATTGTGGGTGCTTCCCTACTTCACAAAATTATGATTTATGGCATAGCGGGTGCTCCCTACTTCGCAAGGTTACGGCGATTTATGGCGTAGTGGGTACCTTGCAAAATATACTTGTAGTAGTCGCCCCAAGAGAGTTTACGAAGGATTGTAGAAAGGCCACCTCTGCAGCTTTTGCTGTGACTGTGCTGCATGCTCCGCACCAATCCTGGCATTTTTATATTCGTTTGCTATCGCTATGCAGTGCTGTCCCTGCAAGAGCTGTGCTGCCGTTCCATCGTGAGTTGCACCAGCTCGCACCGCATCGAGCAGCTGCCGCTGCCCACGCCCCTCAAGTCGTGCCTCAAGTCGTACTTCATGAGCTCGTCGCTGGCGGACGGCTCCTCTTCACGGCCGGGCCTTCCTCTCGCACCCTCGCACCCAGTCGGGGTCCGTGGTGCAGAGCTCAGGCTGGTCGGCCGCAACAAGCACCACCGACGGCACTCGGCCGTGGCAGCGCTCCACTGCCGCAAGAGCTGCTGCATCTCGTAGCCGAGGTGAGCTTAGCCTACGGCACATGTGCACGGACCACACGTGAAGGAACACTAAAAGCAAATGACGAATTTAGTTGCTTGACTGGTACTTGGTAATGATCCACCATGGTAGCATTGCGAACCCTTCGTCCCGCATGCAGCCTAAATCGCAGAAGTCACAGGTCCGAGTCATTGGGCGACAATTCATTCGTTGTTTACGTGCACCGTGTGGGACTGACAGCATATGACAGAGCTGCTGCTGGTGCTTTGCTAGTTGCTGTCTCCTCGTGACATCAGACTGTGTTCACACGTTGCTGCGAAACCACTCTTTCACAAACACACGATATTGTCACAACCACGCGACAGTATCCAAACCGAAAGTTCTTTGTTAAGGTAGCGATATTGAAAATATATATTCAATGCATTCTTAGGCACAATGATACTGTTTTTATGGTTCTCAACACCAGTGTTTTTATATAGATTAACAATCCAAAAATATTTAAAATTCATGTCAACATTCCTTCAGTCATCCTTTCCCTTTGTCGTCCAGAATCTGTGTTTATTTCTAGCTGCAGGACATCACACAGACAATAATGCCACAAGTGATTCCCAGATGTGATGTGCTTTCGAGCTGTTACAAAGGGACATCTCCTTCTCTAGCCAACACTGCAGTGTGTCACTTCCCATAGTGGAGATATGCGCCCACTGCAGCTAGGGTGCATGGGCACTCTATCATTGCAGGTATCATCATCATCATTCTCAGCCTTTTGTGTTCACTGTGGGATGAAGGCCTCTCCCAATAATCTCCAGTTTACCCTATTCTGCGCAAGCATATTTTAAATTTTATCCCTGCGAACTTCTTAATTTCGTCCCTCCATCTAACTCTCTGCCTTCCTTGACTGCGTTTCCCATCCCTTCGTCACCATTCCTTTGCTCTTACTGACCACGAGTTGTCTGTCTTACGCAATATGTAGCCACACCAGGTCCATTTTTTGTCGCTTGGTGTCAGCTAAAATATCTGCAACTCCTGTCTGTTGCCTGACCCATTCTGGCGTCCTCCAATCTCTTAATGTGTAACTCCTATCATTTTTCGTTCTATTGCACACGGTGTGGTTCTCAACTTTTTCCCTAGTTGCCTTGTTGTGTTCCATGTTTCAGTCCCATATGTTGGTTTTCTGACCCATATGTTGTCTCAGACCCATTGCAGGTATAGTTTGTGGCCCACCCAAATGTTCAATGAACTCAGACGACTGGTCTTTTCACTTGTTCCCTCAAAGTTTTGAAGACTCCTTGAAGTGAGTGGCAACGCAGTACATTTGCTCACCTCATGCTTGGAGCTGTTTGTCATGTGAACATTGCAGCCGCAAGTGTTTGCTGTTACCAAGTGAGGTCTGTTTTTGTGCACTGGACACCACGCTTGTTAACATAATTCGTAAGTGAATGTTTAGTACACTATGTGAGGCCACTAACTAAGTGTTTTACTTCATGCATTCCTGTGATGCATTCCTGTTGCTATCATTGCTTTACCTATGGGTATTTCAGACATGGGGATTTCAGACTACAACTTGAGAAACTAGAGAACTTTACACAGTAAATTTTACAATTGAACAAGCGGTTATTATATGACAGCAGTGTACATTATATTGAGTGCTGTTGTATTGAGTGCATCAAATGGAGTGCACTAATATCCAGGCTAATATTTATGGGCCCAGCAAAGCCACAATCAGTGACAAGTGCGTGTGTGATTCAATAGTGTTGTTCCATAAAATGTAATTTCTTTTTTGGGCAGTATCTTCTGTTTGTGTAGGGAAATTGGCTGAAGAGGTTACCGTATTTACTCAAATCTAACGCGCACCTTTTTTCCGGTAAAACGGGTCCAAAAATCGCATGCGGGTTAGATTCGAGTAAAAAAAAAACCCCTCTGTTAAACTCGGTTATCATATCGGCATCGGCATTACAAAAATGGCCGCCTCCTACGCGCCTCGGCCATTTCTGCCATTGTTTCAGTTCGTACGTGTGCTGAGGAGTTTGTCATCCTGTTCTGCGTTCGCATCGACGGCATGGAAGTGCCGACTCCAAAGACTCGACGAGTGCACCACGACGCCGCATTTAAAAGAAAAGTTATTACGTGTGCAGAGACGGACGGAAATCGGGCCGCATCGCGGTCGTTCGGAGTTCCCGAAACGTGCGTGCGAGACTGGCGCAAACAGAAGCAGAAGATTTTTGACAGCAAAGCTTCACGAAAAGGTTTCCAGTGGACCAACGCAGAGCCGGTTTCCCAAAATCAAAGGGGTGCGAGTATGTGCTTGAGCAGCGAGCGGCCCGTGACGACAGACCAGCTCCAGGTCCGGGTAATGCAGTTAGCCTTAGAAAAAGGGCTAAAAACGCGGAGCAATTTCAAAGCAAGCAGGTGCTGGCTCACAAACTTCATGAACACCCAAATGCTTGTTGTTCTGCATGTGCGAAGGTTGACTCCTATGGACTTTTTCTTCTCTGTCACGAAAAATGGGTGCGCGTTACAATCCCGAATGTTTTACTTTTTTTCTTTTTTTTTTTGGTCGCGGAAAACGGGTGCGCGTTACAATCGAGGGCGCGGTAGAATCGAGTAAATACGGTACTTCACTTCCTCCAAAGTGTCTGAATGACATATCTTCCTTCAAATTACTTTTTAACGCGGAGTTAGATGCCCAAAAGTGCTCTATAATGCAAGATTATCTGCTACAAAGTGCTCTGGTAGGAAAATTGTTGCCCTAAATCACAAATCCTTGGTTGCATCTTTGTGCATCACATGTCACAGCTGTGTTTACGAGTATCCATAGGTCAGCAAAGTTGCTTATGAGTCGACTCACCCAGACTCACTCACGCTCAGATTGAAACGAGTCTGATACTGAATGAGTCCGGGCGAGTAATATTTTGGCAAGTTTGGGTCTGAGTGAGTCCGACTGAGAAGACTTTTAATGAATCTCAGTCCAAGCAAGTCCGGCTGAGAAATATTTGGCGAGTTGGAGGGAGCCGTGAGAGCAAAATATATTTCTTGAGTGAGTCTCAGTGAGCCCCACATTTTTGCTGACCTATGCAAGTATGTAGCTCCAACTTTAAGCGATGTCATTTCCTGTTTCATACATTGTCGCACTGCATTCACTGCGATATGGCTTTTTTTATTTTCAGGCCGTGTGAATTGAGGACCGTTACAGGACTAGGATCATGACACATGAACTGTTTACAGAACCGCTGTCATGGTGGTGACCTTCGATGCATGAAACTTTTGTGACAAGTGCATTTGCAGATACACAGACATAGTGCGTAAACCGTGCTGGCCGATTTGAGTGCTCGGATGGTGGTGCATCCTGCAGCTCTTGTGAATTGGCTAGCCACGGAACACGCCACGTCTCCATCACTTCTGGTTGTCAAGTCTCAACGTGCCTGCTTTGAGAAGCCCTGTACGTAGTGTAAATACTTAGTGTTGCCAACAGTGGCACGTGTGCTGTGCTGTGTATGTGTGTTGTGTCGCAAGTGAACGTAGATTTAACCTAGGCTGGATGTGTAGCCGTCATTTCAAATCGCTCCTCGGCCACCTTCATGGCGAAGTCGGCATGACTTGTCACAGAGTGTGTATATGTTGACAACACTGGTCGTGTTCTATCTCCATGCTTCAGCCAACTCCCGGTTTTTTTTCATATTTTGGTACACTTTTCCTTTGTTTTCTCTAATCATAGTCAAGAAAGATGAGCTTATTTGAGGTTCTAAGTGAGCAGAATATAAAAATTATTTGGCTTAATATTAAGTACAAGCCACTGTACATAGAATGGGCTAATAACACAGACCTGCTGTTCTTTTCTTTTTTTTCTTCTTTTTTTTTTCTGGTACTAAAGGATGAGAGAACCAGGGACATTTTCATTTCGGGGAACCGATATTGCAGCGAGATACGCAAATTGGTGTCTTATTTATTCATGCATTTTTATCAAGAGTTTAATTTAGTACCTCAAGACGCAACAATTTGTAAATCTCCAGAGTGACTTGAGATGTGTGATGTTCTCCACAATGTTTATTATCATGCTGACTGGTCGCAACCGATTCAGAATCCATCCTCTTTTAATCAAGCACACCTTTTTTTAACATTTCATTTTTTCTACGCTGCCGAAAGCCTGAACATTGCATCAAGAATGTGGGCTTTCTGGGACTAGTCACACTTTTCCCAGAATGGGTCTTTTTTTTTTTTTTCCATTTTCTCGAATGTATCATTTCTTATAGCAACAAACTAACACGTTTCGTTTACGGAAAATGGTGAGGCCACATTATACGAGTGAACTCGATGCTCATTAACGACGTTCAAGGGAACTTAAGTACTAGCTGGTAGCGGATGTGCCTCTGGTGCTTGCTTAACACTTCTTTGGTGTTGTTTTTTTTGTGTTTTTCGAAGATATTTTTGGGGTCTGTGAGGAAGAGTGTAGCGTGTCATTTGACGCTGCTTCGATTATTTGAGAGAATCTAACAAAGCTAGATAAACACTGTAACAAGCAATACAGTGTGAAATGCCCAATGCGCTGCAAGTCATGCTGTGCTTAATTATTACCGAGCAGCTTTTTCGGTGCACCAAAGGAAGTGCACCTTTGTCTGCCATATAACGACGATGATGACGACGTGGAAATGTAGTCAGGTGTTTAGTTGTGTTGTGATATGTCGAAATTAATGTTGTAATAATACGTGTTTACGTCCTATGTGTTAGAGGTGCCTAGACAAATGTGCCCCTGTTACATCCTTTGTGTCATAATGTGAAATTGTATATAAGAGATTTTGTCCTTGGTGCATGTGTTATCCGAGATGTGGATTGGCTGACCTTGGTACTGTTGCAGTGACCAGAGAGCTGTGCGGAACATGCAAGACAGGAATAAAACAGATAATTTGCCTTGTGCTTAGTGTTTCTGTCTGTCTTTGCTCAGGACTACACGTTATATCACTGGGCTTGTTTGGGTTAAAATCAACGTATTGCCTAAAGCCACGGCTTACACAACGAGTTCACATAGTTTCCAGATTTTGGCACTGAGAAGGACCTACTATTTTGTCCCATTGCAAGTGGCTGTTGGCAAGTGGCTTGTGGCTTCATACAGCAGGTGTATGAAGTAAAAGTAGCCTAGTTGAGGTAGTGAGAATCGCAGCCTTGAGGTCTTCTAGTGACTTCACCAAGAACGGGTCTCAACGTTTTTGCCAGCAGTGTTATTGTAAAATGTGAAGATTACTGGACAAATTCTTTTGTCTCTTTCGTTAGCATGCCTATTCAAATCTATCACCGGTGATAGATGCCTTGAATCGTCAAATTTGGCATATTGAATTTGGTTTTCATGCACCTAGCACCTCCTAGTAGTTAGTCCAGCCACTGAACTTTCAGAGTCAGTTTGAATTTGCCTTTTTTGGCAAAAATAGTGATTTTTGAAAGACCTTTGCACGAATCAATCAATGTGCGTGTGTTGTTGGCGAAGTATGCTTGGCTGATAAACTTGAGAGAAATGCGTGTCCTTGCAAGCGAAAATCAATTTATGGTGTCAGCTTCACAGTCTGAAATTGTTGAGCGGTAATAATTGCCTGAAAGTTATGCCAGCTATTCACTAGAGAGCTGCTGTTCAGAGTCGGGGAAGATTTATTCTGCCAAAAGTTATTCCCGAAGGTCCGCCACGTGTATAACGTGTGGAGGGGGGCCTTGCCAGCCAGTTTCCAGCAGCTTCAGTTTCGCTTTCATCATTATATCAGACAGAGCCGCATCCACTGTCGCTAGTCGCTCCCATGGCATCATTGTCACGCGCGTATGGGTGCGCACCGACGCCGGGAGAAACGCGCACCACTCGAAATTACCTTGCAACCACACCTGAACTGAGTCGCAACGAGCACCTCAGCTTCAAGCGCTGACGGTGACGATGTTTTGCGTCAGCCTGGGACATTCGCAGCCATTCAAGGGGTTGGTTTCGTTTACGGCCTCAAGTGGTCTCCGTGGCTTGTGCGGAGCCTGCTGACCTTTGTGCACAATCTTAGAGCTACTCTGGTTACGTGCGAGGTCCACACGTGGCTGGGCCTCTGTGCTGGTGCTGGCTGCACAGCTTTTTTTCGCGACAAGAAGGCCGCCCGAAGCACATATCAGAGACGTTTTCGGACTGCGTGCGAATTCCTTTTTTTTTTTACATACCATGTGCAAAAATGGAAATAAATGTGCTTGGATGCATAGTTTGTAGGCTTGTGTAAATAGTAAATTCTAGGTTGGAAGCGAATAGTGATTGGATTAGAATAATTTCAAATTGAATTCGAATAGTGTATATCACATAATATATAGAAAAATGAGCACTTTTCTCCTTACCGAACTAACCTGCCCAGTTTTTTTTAATTGAAACAAGGTATGTGTAAATGTCATTGTTTTTGGTTCAAAGGCTGTGGAAGCAACATTGAATAGTTGCGGGATTTGACCTCCGGCAGAATGCAAGTGATAACCTGTAAAATATGTAATGTTTTAAAATTTACTATATTTAGAGCATATAAACCGGTATAAGAAGCTTTTAAACTTAAAAAAAGGAAAAGTCGATGCGAGGATATGTTCATTTACCCTTAAAGTGGGGCTTCGCGGCAGTACGGATTTTCCCTAGAAAAGTGTATTCACTGCATAGGACCCCTCGGCTGCAGTGAAACCACCTTTACAGAGGGGGTTACATGCGGACTAATATACACCTATTCGTTCATTTCGAATACTTCGAAATATCCAATAATATAAATTCGAATCGAAGCGAATTCAAATACGTTAAAAGGGCACTGCAACACTTTTCCAAGTAGATATAGAATGGCTTCACTAAAGGAGCTTATCGCTTGACGAATTGACAGCTGCAAACATTTTTAGAATCCGTCCCGTACGAGCGGAGTTGCAAATATTTGTCGCACGCTGCAATTGCTTTCCCTCTACTCTCGTCCCGACGAAATCGCTGGAAGCTAAGCAGGGAGGGATGGCACAGTAGAAGAAGGCACGTCAAGCGCGCCTTGTGACCTTGAGCACTTTTTTTTTTCTCCGAACGCGCGGCTTTTCAGTGCGAACGCGCGCGCACCCGCGGACACGTCGCGGCCTCCCGCGGCGGCCCCAGCAAGTCCCGAGCGCGCCATGCACAAATCAGTCAATGGCGTGATACTTGGGCCTGTGACGCAATGATTTTTGAGTATATATCATCATTTGTCAAGAGAAGAGAAAGCGATTTTTAGCTGACTGAGAATTTATTGTAAATTCCAGGCTGCGTGCTGCGCTATAATATTTGGCTCGGGTGTTCTCGGGAGCCTCGACTACCGATCGGCAGCGTTTTCTGACCATGCTCAAAAAGTGCTGCAGAGCCCCTTTAAAATTCGTTCGAATATTCGAAGTGCTTGAATATTCGCACAAGGCTAATATTTTGGAACGACAACTTATGCAGAGAGAGGTAACTTGCGGAAAGAGGTGACGCCAGAAGAACTGGTGAAGTTCACTGGACATCGGATTTATATAGGCATTTTCCAGATCACGGGCACCCATCTATATTGGAACACCAGCAGGCTCTTCTGGTAAAAAAACAAAAATATTGTGCGAAAAGTGCAAGAGTGCACCTGTGTTTCACGAAGACCAGGAAATTCTTAACCGCATGGCACGAGCAATGAAGCAGTACCTTGGTCCAGACTTTGTTGTCTATGGTAATAGCAACGTTGTGTAGAGCATTTATTATTTCTGTTACTATTCCTTAGTCACTTATCTCCAGAATGTATGTCATCAGTTTTTCTTTGTTTTGAATGTTTTTGCATATATTGTTTCTTATTGCTCTGTTTATCAGCTGGCAACAAAAAATTACACACTTTCAAATTTTTATGCATTCCACAATATTTTTGTTGCTCTACAACTTATACTTTTGGGAAGAGCATTTCATTATGCATAATTTGGTATGCTGCAGTGCCTGCTGGAGTACTTTTCGAACTGGCAAAAGCTTTATTCCCGAGACATGTAATGAAAAATGACTATTTTCTCGCGGTAACGAAAGAGCTAATATTGTTACACTTCCAAAATCGGTTGTGTAATTTTACAAATCACATAGTCTATCTACTATATGACTCGGGGCTCGGCCACTTGATTAAAAAAAAAAAGCTGTGGCCTGTCGCGTACCCCGAAAATGGCAGGAGCCGCCTAGTTGAGCCCATTGTCATTGTGGCACCACAAAATGGGACACACCAAGGTGGTTTAAAGAAAACACAAGTGTATTTGCTAGGCCACTGGTCTTGTGTTGCGCGTTTTCTTGAGGGGCCTTGAACGCTGAACAAATATTACTAACGGATTATGTCATCAATATTTACCTGGCTGCATCATTTTCTTCTGAAACAATGATCTCTTATTTTATCATATAAACTTTGAATGCCTCTCAGTGTCATACGAAAATTTGTGGAGGCTGACTTTGACATCCTGTCTTCTCGTTCAAATACTCCACAGAATGCAGTGGATCATTTGAATGATCATATATGGCAGGACACAGCGTCAAGTACACGTCATAACCCTAGTTTATTTTTTCTCTTTTTTTTGTTCTAAAGACGCGTGACTACGTTTACTAGTGCCAACTCCGGGGCGGAACTGTCAATAAAGCGTTCCCACTTGTGCCCGTGTGTTTCAGCAGATGCAACAGGCCGCACTTTTCTTTAATTGAGCAGCTCGGCTCAAGGACATATCACAGTGGTATTGCGCATTCTGCATTGTGTAATTAAGTGAACTCGTGTGACCTGGTTGGTGAAGGTACAAGCAGTGCGTGTTGTGCGGACGTGTGACTTTACACTTGCTTAAAGTGCCACGCCAGTAAGAGGAAGGACGCACAGTCTTCTGCTTGAAATATTACTCATTTTTTTCACCTTACAATCGTTTCATACTTTGTAGGCACCATTTCCTCTACGTGATCAGCGTTTGCCCATTTGCAAAGCTCAAGCTTAGTGTAGAACCTTTTAGCAAAGATTTGGCATCTTTTGTCATCGCATATAAGATGTCCATATAGTACATACTGTGTCATATGCATACATATGTGACTGCGCCTCGACCGTCAACCTATCACTTATAAGTGACGAGGGGGCTTTCTTGCGATGTGGCCATTGTCAAGAATGCTGACGCACCGTGAAGCCGATGCCTAGAACCACAGTTGCTCGCTCTGCCACGGTCCGCACACATGGTTCTTGGTTCCAGTGATTCGAGGTACGTGAAACATGCAGTATAACTCCCTTAACGATACACGCGTTAACTCTTTTGGAGATCATGATATTCTCTTTACAGTGTCGTGAGAAGTGGGACTCTCTGCAGTCTTTTCTTTCTTATAGTATATGTTCACCTGCTTTGTCATCTTTTGAGAGTTGCATGAAGTTTTTTTATCAAATGGATATTTTATTACATATCATTGTGTTGTGATCGTTGTATTGTCGTGATGTGGATTATGCTGGGAATGAATTGCAGACAGCTCCAAGAATCGACATTAGTGTACTAGTGTTACACGTATGCAATATACATATACATGCAAGGAGAAGGATAAAACGCATATTACAAGAAAAAAAAGTGGTCAGATTTCGGAGGAATCGTGGCACGAAACATTGCCCCACTCCTTGGATAGCATGACACAGCGACGACTGCACAGTGTAAGGTCAGTATATGCACAGTATATAGCCAGTATGTAGCCCTTTGTGACATGCATTATGTTTGTCTCTTTATAAATGTGCGAAATTTAGATAGTTTGATGCCGAGGCTCTGGAAGACTTAATCTAAAGCAAGCAGTAGTGTTTGAATAAATTATTGTTTACTTTATAGGAAGTAATTGTAATTGCAACTTAATTGTATCACATTATTGTACATTGTCATGC
This sequence comes from Rhipicephalus appendiculatus, assembly GCA_030522465.1. Taxonomy (NCBI): domain Eukaryota; kingdom Metazoa; phylum Arthropoda; class Arachnida; order Ixodida; family Ixodidae; genus Rhipicephalus; species Rhipicephalus appendiculatus. The sequence continues at coordinate 16,297 of JALIZH010029239.1, read as the reverse complement.
TATATTTTTTCATAAGAATTCAATGACTTACACAAATTACATGCGGTAGTTATCTGCTGGCGACAAGAATTCCTAGTGAAGTAAAATAAAAAAAAGCTTCGAAATTTCTGCTTCGCCAAATCGATCGTGTGTAACATATTTTCACCCAGAAGGTATACAAACGACGTTTTGGTAGCAAGAATGTCTAATTTACCAGATCAGTGCCCGTGGCCTCTTCAATGGCATTGTTGCACAGAAACGGCAGAAGTTGCGCCTTGTCTGAAAGGGCTAAAGAATTTGTCGATGTTGTTTTGATATACGTGGTGACTCGGTGTGCTCTATTTTATGCGAAGATTGAACAGTTCAATGTTATGCAACTATTCGTCGTCGTCGTCTTCGCCTCTCCCGCGGCCTCTGCGTCTTCTGCTTCCGCTGCCTCGTCCTTCGGCCTCTACCGCCTCTTCTGTTTCCCCCCTCTTTCTTCGCTTTCATCGCTTTCATCGCCTTCTTCGCCTCTTGCGCGTCCTCCGCGTCTTCTGCCTCTACCGCCTCCTCTGCCTCTTCCGCCTCCTCTCCGTCGTCCGCCTCTTCTGCCTCCTCTGGCTCTTCTTTCTTCGCTTTCATCGCCCTCTTCGCCTCCTCTGTCTCTTCCACCTTCTTCACCTCTCCGCTTTCTTCGCCTCCTCTGCCTCCGACTGTACCGCCTTCTCTCTCTCCTTCTCTTTCTTCGCTTTCTTCGCCTCCTCTGCCTCTTCCGCTTTGTCTTCCTGGTTCTCCTTCCTCACCGCACTCACTTTTGAGGACACACGTCTCGTCCTTTCGTCGGTAATAACCCCTATTACAATAACAACCGGACAAACTGGCCTTATTGCAGTAGCCTAAGTTACTAAGGCTCCGTGCGCATGTCTTCTCTGAGCAGTCGTTCCCTCTTTGCTCCCAGTGTTCGTGAGGTGGACAGTCGTGCAACGGCTTGTACCTGGTTTGGACAGGTCTGCCAGGTCCGCGGCCACCGGTAACTGAAGGGAAAAAAAAAAGAAAGGCTCTTGACTACAGAGTTAAAGGCACCAGTAACAACATTGTGGTTGTGTCTATTCGGTGAACAGTTGTACTACACACTTTTAAGGCCTCCATATCAAGGAAAGGTTAGGTTGCAGTAAGAAAGATAACTCTTGCGTAATAACATGGGGCGTAGCGAGGGTTCTGACTGGAACAAACAGCGCTGGACACAGGACGGATAAAGAACTACAGACTAGAGCGCTGAATTAACAGCCATTGGTTTATTGCTGGAAAAATGCTATGTACATACAGAAGCTTTGCGCATTGCGAAGATGCTCTCGTCTGTAGTTCTTTCTCCATCCTGTGTCCAATGCTGTTTGTTCCAGTCCAAATCATGTACCAACCAGCCCAGTTAGGTGCTCTCCTGTAGCCAGGGTGACTTGGGGGGTTTCAACCTCCCCTGCCAGATTTTCTAATATTTTGTATGCGCATATACACGCTCATACATACAGACACAAGCATGAACATAAACAATCTGACCCCACCCCCCCATGAAAAAAAAAAAATTGGTTGCGGCCAGCGGTTTTCGCCGGTCTCCGATAGGGGTCCCCGCGGCAGCCCCTCAGGAACAAACCATCACTGTCTGTCCATCTGGCATAGCCCCTGTAGTAATGACACTCCTTAATATTACCATACCTGCCAAGTTCAAGGATTCTGAATCCGGGAGATTTCCGCAACGGGGGGGGGGGGGGGGGGGGAGGGGGGTGCCAATATACCTCCCCCTTCCTTTCACAAAAAAAAAATTTAAAAATCACGAAAACGGGGGGGGGGGGGGGTCTGTTTCGAACAACCCTGCAAGCGTAAACATCGGCGTTGTGGTCTTATACAGGCTTGGAGCCGAACACACAACGAAAGTAGGGTTTCCAAACAACAGTAGAAGGTGCGAATCTCACAGGGGCAGAATCTCACAGGGGCAGCGAAAATATTCGTATTGCCCGAAATTTCGTATCATCAAAAAACTAGCAAAATCGGTTTTCAAACCTCGATATACGCACAAAGCATTATTTCCGTCAAGAGAACTCGCGTATGTCTTTCTGGGACACAGGTGAACGGACCACAGGTGAACGGACCAATCAGGGATGGCGCAGCTGGCTGCCGCGAAAGCGCGGGGCAATGCTTCGCTTGAGGCGAACTGAAAACTAAGTGCCAAATAAGCGAAGATCAACAGGAACGCCGAAATGCTTCCAGCCTCTTTTACGTCTTTATTGCCTTTAATCTACCGCTGCGTTAGCGGCGTGCCTTCGGAGCTCGTAGTCGCTATCGATGATCGCGTCGCAGCGACCGCGGTTTCGTGCGCGGAGTTGCGGCAAACGGTAGTTCCGTTTTCAATCCGCGTGCGCTGGCCGCGCACACGTACCTTCAAAACTACGTCGTTTGTTGCTATCTATGATCGCATCTGCCGCGGTTTTGTCCGCAGCATTCGCGGAAAGCAGCATCGCTTTGATTGGTCGAACGTTGGACGCACGTGCACTTTCGGAGTTCTGTCAGTTACGTCGTTGCCACACAGGATCATATCAAGAGCGACCGCGGGTTCGTCCACAGCGGTTGTGGTAAACGATAACCACAGCTCTGACAGCGCGTGCGCTGGTCGTGCGCGTACTTCCGAAGCTTCCAGCACGCTGTTCTCGGCCTTCGCTCGACGGTTTCAGTACCAAAGTTCGTATCACCTGCCTTGATGAGGATTGTTCGGAACATCCGAATTTTGGCCTAATGGACACAGTGAAATTTGGCTGGGGAATTTAACGAAATCGTATCAGCCGGTTTCGTATTACCGAGATTCTGCTGTACGTTCACATGAACGCTTTCTATATTCGTTCACATTAGAATGCGATGGGTTCGCAAGAAGCCTGGATTGGGGTGGATTTTTGTCAATGCGGTCAGATCACACACAGAAATTTCGATTTCCGGGAGATTTTCCAGCCAACCGTACAAACGTAAGAAATGGTCGAAATCCGGGAGTCTCCCGGGAAATCCGGGAGACTTGGCAGGTATGTATTACTCATGCCAACATGAAAACAGGTTTTATACATAGTGTTTACTCTTGAATTTTAGAAAGGCGTTTGAGATACTAGAGTCTTGACGTCTCAGTTATAAAGCTTAGCAAATACGTCACGCCTGCTGTAGCCTGGTGTGGTACACTAGCACCTAATAGACTACTTATATAACCACCACCAATTTGTTGTCTTAAACAATATCGTTCACTCTTGTAATGAAATAGAAAAAGATATGTCCAGCAGCGGTCAACTTTCAAGCCGGCTTTCATTTGAATTTTTATCAATGGCCCATATGATATTCCTGCCTGCCCTAAGCTTGTCATGTAGGCACACCCTGCAAATGTTCCCTTCAATGGTAGATTACTCGAATACCTCGAACACCGGGTAAATAATTATTCACTTACACTATCATGTCGGTTAAAGACTAATATTATGGCAATAAATGTTATTAGGTAAAACAAAATGCAAGGGGATTGTTACAGCGCGAACTCAGGACAAGCACAAAAGGCACATGAAGATGAGCGCTAGTCTTCGTGGGCCTTTTGTCCTTGTCCTGAGTTCGCGCTATAACAATCATTATGATGTATACCAACTAGCCCAAGCCGTCACACATTCTCAGAAATGCAGGGTGTTTTTAGACAATGCAGACTATCTGTGAAAATGATGTGACAATCAGGCTCCTGTCGTTATCGCAAACGAGCTCTGCATCGAGGCGAAAATATCCTGCCGCAGGTGAATTGACACCCAAGTTACTAATTAACAAACACTCGTTACTTAAGGGGGTTTAATTTTCTTACGATGTTCTTTATTTGGGATAGTTGCAGTTCATGACAGTTTATGGCATATCCATCTTTTAGAAATCACGAAAAATATTTCCTCGTAAATTCAATTATTCATCGACGAATTGTAACCGCCATATCGAAACTCACGGCGGGCAGAAAACGCGACAAGTTACTTATTTCAGACCAAAAGCGCGCGCGCGTGCGTGCGTGCGTGCGTGCGTGCGTGCGTGTGTGTGCGTGTGTGTGTGTGTGTGCGCGCGCGCGCGCGTGTGTGTGTGTGTGTGTGTGTGCGCGTGCGTGTGTGTGTGTGTGTGTGTGTGTGTGTGCGTAATATTCCGGTGTTTTTTTTTTTTTTTCTTTACAAGGCTGCCTACATGAGAGTGCTGTGTAGCTTTGCCACAGAGTGCCGCGTAGTATCGGAGGGTCCCTCCGTAAAGAAGAGTCGACTGGGTCTGGTAATGAGAAAAATAATAAATTGATCCGATCGGTACATGTTACATAAGTTGTTCAACATAGTTTCCTTGGGCGTCGACACACCGATTACAACGCGATTCCCACGCTGCAAGGGCTCCCTGAAAGTCAGCTGCCGTTACTTCTTTCAGAGACATTGTGATAGCCCGTTGGATGGCGGGAACACAGTCTTTGCGGTTACCTTTCTGGATTCTTGTGAGCTTTGGGACCAGGAAGAAGTATGCTGGGCTTACATCATGGCTGATGCAGCCCTGATACAGCCCCATTATGGGGTTGCCGTTGGTGGCTACTATATGCTCCATTATGGGGTATATACTTGAAGGGTAAAACTGGTGTGCGCAAATAAACACGACAGGGACACGGAAAAGATGAACAAGGACAGGCGCAGGTTCATCTTTTCCGTGTCCCCGTCGTGTTTATTTGCGCACACCACTTTTACCTTCAAGTATGAACCAACTCGCCCAGCTACAAGTTTTATGGGGTATATAGTAGACACCAACGGCAACCCTGCGTCCGATGCTCAACTGAGCTACAGCGACGGTCATCCCCCCCGTGCATCACCCCATCTGTTTCTTTTAAATGCGAATGCATTTCTCAGTCGGGCTATGTCAGGCTTCGGTGTCCGCATCTCTCCGCTCTCACTCCCTCTCCCATAGCAACAGCTGCGGGCGCGCGCGCTTATCCTCGCCCCTAGCAACCGGAGCAGGTGGTGCGGGTGGAGTAGCGGAGAGTGAGTGGAGAGGAGGAGCGCGCTCTGGTGTGTGAGGGCGCTCGCATCGCGGGAGCTCGGCGGAGCTCCTGCGTGTGTGGAGAGTGTAGGAGAGGGTAGGTGCAGTGCTTCGCCGCTCCTTCTCTCGCCGTTCGCTCTCTCTCCACCCTGCGCCCCACTCTCCCGTCCGCTCGCTCGCACGTATATATATATATATGTATATATATATATATATATATATATATATATATATATATATATAAAGAAAAAATAAATTAAAAAAAATTAAAAAAAAGAAAAAAAACAGGCGCTGCGCCGTGCTCCCGACCGGGCTGCAGAAATTAGGCGCCTTTTCCTTCTTCGAACCACAACCACCATATATAAATGGAGTGAAGCGCGCGCGAAATGCATTCGCATTTCCTCACGATTCCCTTCGGGGAGGTGGGGGGCATTTTTTCTTCATATTTACATTGCAGTTACTACTAATAACAACCCCTATTCTTTCCTTGGCACGATTGTCTGTTAGTTCTCATTAATAGGTAAGTTAGAGGTTTTTCGCGGCTTTTTGAACATAGGGAAATGCTGCATCTATAGTTTGTACTGAGAGCTAATGTGAACGAACGAGCCAAATATTGTTTTGGGGATGACCATACGTGTCTAGGTATGCGGTTGACCTCAAATGACCTTGACAAGTTTGAGGCCGTGCATATGCGACCATCGAAAAAAAAAATCACCGCCCAAGCACTCCGTACACATGGTTAACCAGCGAAGCTGAAACGTGCGGCCACAGGCGGTTGCATATGTCGCAGCCGAAACCAAAGTGCCGCTCTAGAAACTCCCACCGAAAGTGGGCGTTGGCCCCGCCGAACGCGTTCCCGCCATTGCCACGTTGATGCTGCTCTGCCTGCAACGCCGCTTCCTGGGTTCGCCGTTGTCGCTTGCATACGACTCGGATGGGTGCCAGATCCTCGGTGCGCAGTTGCTGCTTGCGCTTCGCCACCCGGGTTCGGCGCTGTTCTTGGAAAGTCGTCTGCTGTTCGGGCGTTTGTACGATCCGTGCCCTCCCCATGTGGAAGTTTTATGTTGAAACTGCTGCGCGCGGGCTCGGCGGCACGGCTGCGAAGGGATGAACGACGTCATTGACGGCGCAGCCAATGACACGCGTGCTTGGGTACGACGCAAAGAATGACGTAACTGACGGCGCAGCCACTGGAGACCGTTATCGTTGCTCGTGGCAAACGGATTTTCGTTTCGCGTAGGTTTAGCTGTAAAAACCACGTGACTCGCCTCTTGCGCTGCTAGGTATGCGAAAGCTCGTGCCCAAGCTGAAGAGAGCAACATAGGTTGCGGAGTTTTGCACCAACTATAGCCCAAAGGAGTGCATTATTGAACAGAGGAAGGAAGTCTAGTGCATCGCCTGGCTACACACATAAGTACTGTCACTACAACCTGGTGCACCTGCGTCGATTTTACCTTTGACAAACACTGCGCTTTACAATCATTTTCCTTTGTGTGGTTCGCTGCATCGTCCGCATATTGAGAGGAGCGTTCACCTTAAATTGAGGACGACGCAGTGAGCGATGTAGAGGCAAATGGTAGGTGTAACTTTACAGGACAACAAGAGAGCAGAGGGTCAGGGAACAAACGGGTGCTTAGGACATCTTAGTCGAAATCAAGAAAAAATGAGCATTGGGAGGGCATGTGTAGGGCATAGGCAATATAACTGCGGATCATTAAGAGTAACTGACTGGATTCGAAGATTTGTTCACTGAACCGGGAGCGTGGGAAGACACAACGGACGCAGAAGGATCACACAACGCTCCCGGTTCAGTGAACAAATATGAATTACCAACTAGCCCACCTTTCGATCCTTCTGGATTCCAAGAGAAGGCAAACGTGCGAGAGGGAGACAGAAGGTTAGGTGGGCAGACGAGATTTCTGGGACAGCGAGGCCGCAGCTAGCACAGCAGCGGGTTGATTGGCGAAACATAGGAGAGGCCTTTGCCCTGCAGTGGGCGTATAGTCAGGCTGACGGTAGCGCTTTACAACCAACTTGCCTTTGCCGACCTCCCAGGAGCCTCGGTGACAGAGCATGCAGCGAATGTTACAACTGACGTGATGGCGTTGTGATTACATAAAAACACATTTCAACGCAGAAAGATTGCTAAAGTGTCTAACACCTAAAAGACAGATAGCGCCGTAGCGTTTCTTAAGCGATAGTTAGGGACACATAAGAGTTTCTGCTGTTCACGCAGCAAGTAATTGACATTTTCGTATCAGAAACAGCCAGAAGTTGTTTGCCGAGTCGAGCTAATTTAGGAAACCTACTTTGCGCGTGTTTCACGGAACGCACACACTATAGGCGGAAAACAAAGGTTCTCACGCAGTACAGGTCAATTCACAGATTCATCAAGACCAAATAAGGCCGGCTATCGGTTCTTTTAAGCTGAATCGATTGGTGAAGTATAGTGGAATATCTTAATGACGACACAATTTTCGTAAATATATTTATCGGCTGGAAGGGGTACACAATATATTTGCTGCTACCGTGCCTTTCGTAGAAGTGGTTTCCATAAGTCGGCATTATTTGCGAAGGACGCTTACCCACCTGCAAGAGTCACTTCCAGAAACGTAATTACTATGATTCCCAGGAAAAGGATCCTCATGGTTCCTTACGGTACACGGGACAGCGTTCAGTGCAGCGTGCGTTCAGTGTTGAACGTTGATATATACATAGCCTGCATGCTAGCCTATAACTGCACGGAAGTATTCTACATACAGTATGATTTATTAGCAGCCTTGAACGGGCGATTGTTTTCGCATGTCCCTTTGTCAGGATTCTCAGAAGGCGCGCGCGCACAGACCTTGTTTCTTTGTGGAGATACAACTAAATTCTTAAATATTTCCGTCTTCGTAAGACCGATAACGCGAAAGTGTCACGTAGTTTTGTTTCAAAGCAGTGATTAATGTTAAAGTGGAGCCCACCATTGCTCGAAGGGGGGACACATGACCCACATTGGTTACTTTACTACGTACGTACCTGCGCACGTGCGTATGTATACAATGTGGTTTGTACATACATACATACATACATAAATACATACGTACGTACGTATGTACATAAGCGTGCGCAGGGTTCCCCTTCAGGGGGGGGGGCGAAGGTTCGTCGCAGCGCCCCCCCCTCCCTATTATGTCAATGTATGGGGCTGACTTTGCGCCCCCCCTGTCGCCCCCCCCCCCTACAGTGTATAGGGCTGGCTTTGCGCCCCCCCCCCCCGTGCGCACGCCTATGTGTATGTACCCAACAGCAAAAGTTCGTGGTACGCGATGCGTTCGAGAAAGCGATACTCTCGCTTTGTATGGGAGCATATCCACCAATTGAATGTTCCAGCCTGTAGTTCTTAATGCAATTTACATTCTTATCCGCTAGATTAGAAGCATTACGCACTAATTGAGAAGAAATTAGCATTTGTTGTGGAACCGACGTCCCGCAAACTTTTGCTGTTGGGTGTATGTATTTATGTATGTGTGAAAGGAATGCAGTACATACATTTGCACGTATTTCTCACCATTATTCAAAAGGGTGCCGGGCCCCCCTCTTTAACTTAAGTGAATATCCCCTCCCCTTTTTGAATTTCAACCATTCCTGGAAGTGTCACGTAATGCACGTCAACAGTATATTGTCATCGGGCATATGTCAGTCGCCGGCATTTCCTTTGACAGTTGTTGATGTTGTCAACGAAGCGGCGGCTATGTATCGTATGCAAAACAGAAATAGGAGCCGCTTGTGAATGAGGCTGGTTGCGAAACGTGTGCGCTGTTTTATTCAACGATCGGCTTACGGAAGCCTCGTTTACATGCATTCTTATGTTGAATTCCAATAGCAGGGTCGGAGCAACCGATGGGCTCTGCGAGCGAGCGCTCGACTCTGGCGTAGAGCAACGCCTCCAAACCCGCGATTGGAACACGATCCGCGCCTCTGGAGCAAGCATGGGAGCAAGCACGAAGCGGAAGTGCTTGAGTTGCCCAGAATACCTTGCGTGTAGTTATTACATTACACTGTCGAATTCCCGCTCGTACGCGGCTGTTTCAATGTCGCTGTCACCTACCGATAAATCACTCGTACATGAACTAGAGTTTTCTCATTCGGAGCGGTCGCTATCGAGAAGCGGAAGCTATGCCACATGACATCCGCTATTACTGTCAGAACCAACGTTGTTCAAAACACGTGACACCGGCGGCGTCCCCAAGCAGGAAAACGTGTGAAAGAAAGCACGTCACGCCGAGTTCCGGTCCACTCTGCCGATTTTGGTGGAGCAACTATTCCTGCTCCACGCAGTGACTCCCGCTCTGAATCCGCTCCGACTCTTTCATTGGAACGCTTGACTCCCGCCCTCACTCTTCCATTGGAACACACTAGCTCCAGAAGAAGCAGAAAAGCTTGCTCCGACTTCGCCATTGGAATTCAACATTAGCTTGTCTTAGATCTGCATGATCTTTATCTGTTCATTGCTGTGTTAGCGGCATGACGCAGCGATACTTCTGCTTGCGCTGACCTTGTGCCTAGAACACTCTTTTGACTTGGCGCACCAAGCAGCTTGGCCATTTTTTGTACTCCTTGCTTTCTTTTTTTACATGTGATGGTACAACTCCTTGTAGCTTAAACGTACATTTTCGTGGCAAAACATGGGATATTGCAGAAAAACTTATAAAAGATTACAAGGTTAGGACTGACCATATGTCATTGCTCTTCGGAAGCTTATGATAGAGGCAAATTTAGCGGCATTCACAGCTTTTCACTCGCAAGAACGTACTACAATCCGCAACCGATACTCGATCGCCACACTTGTCAAAAGAAACATCAAGGTCATACAAGATGACCATATTTTATATGGGCCACCGCACCTACTTCTTCAAATTATGTCAACACAGAGTAAACAAAAATATAGTTTTGTTTATTTTAAACCTATGCAGCAGTCCCAGGCAACAACACCGCGTCCAGCAAGTATTGGCGGCAGCGGATCGTCTCTCCCGTACGGAACCCCTGGTAGTGGCTTGTGATTTCAATGCTTCAACGTTGGGGCATTGAAATCAACCACCACCCACCTGGAGCTACACATCTGGGTCTAGCAATCTTATGAGCGACAGAACTTTTTGAGAAAACATAACTGTTGCAGTTAGAGTGCGGCATTCAAGAGACTATTCCCAAGTGACTTTTGATCACTTATGACAAAATCTTAGCGAACCTTTATGTTACGTGCGGACACTTAACATGTGTGAATACTTGTGTTCTGTGAACTTATGTGTTGAGTGGACACTCATTTTTGTATTGAAGAAGTGGGCGTCAGTGTTGTTCTCAGCGCCTTTTGATACTTGCAAGAGAAGAGGAGTAGGCTGCGTCACGCTTTAGCACAAACCCATCTTTATATACAATTAATTACAAAAAGGGGGGGGGGGGGGACGCCAATTATGAGAGGACATCCAGCAACTTGTTTGCTGACTGCTTTACGGAGCCAATATATCCCACACGTCTTGGAAATAGTGTTTGAAAAAGTACGACACCAAATCTCACTTGCCAAACGCATTGGAAAAGCGAAATCGTTAAACACAGAAAAGAATCTCGGTAGCGATCATTTCATCGTCCAAACTCAGATCGAACCGTGCACATGTGAAACAAAAGAAGGACGTCCTCTATACATCACAAATTGAGATGAATTTAGAACAATCCGAGAAAAAAACAGACGTCCACTGATGAATTGATGCCTAGCCAAGAAGAATGGACAAAGGGGCTATGGAATGGTGCAGAAAAAAGCAACCACGTATGTACCTAACGAAGCTGGTCTAGAACAAGTGGGTAACATACTTCTGCATATGCTCGAAGCATTGGACGAACTTCAGTACCGATAAATAAGCAGAAGCTCAATGCAAACTTAGGAAAAGAAAATCGCTGCTAAATCACAATATAGAACAATAGTAATGCAGATGAGTTCTGCGGAATCCCGCAGTGGCGGAAGGGTTAAGAAAGGGAAAATAGAGAACCACCCGTTTGTAGCACTAAGCCACAAGGAAATCTGTACGAATTTCTCACAAAGAAACGCTTCTTAGTTGCCGAAATATTCGTTCTGTTCCGGGGTTCGAACCCGGGACCAACGCCAACAGGTGGTTGTCTATTTTCCCTCTCATAATATAGAACAATATAAATCATAACCAGTTATCAATGACGTACTAGCCGTCTGCAACGAAATGCTGAGACGCCCAAGAATAGGCAAAACCAGGGCCATTTTAAGACATCTATTAAATGAAAGCAGCACGAATACAACGCAAGAACAAAAGCATACAGACTGCTGCCCAATAGCACAGGAACTAATGGTGAAATACTGGACTACCTTAAAAAACATACACCGACAGGAGACCAGATATCCGGGACAAAACCGCAATACAACGCAATGTACAACAATGTCTTAGATACTCCAGTAACTGTGCCCGAAATCCATGAGGCATTGCATGCCCTCAACAGGAAATCTTGATGAATCAACGCCTTGACAAGTCCAAGTTTACTTGTACAAATGTTGGGTCAACAGGCATTTCCTGTTAAACGACTTCTCAAGCTGCAAGTATCGTGCGATTGCACCAGAAGACGAGACAGCTTTATTGATATCCTGTACATTTTAGAATAATGATACCAGAGTTTAACGCAATTTTTTCACTTTCGCTTCTCCCCTCCTTCCTCTTTCATCAGCGCAGAATAGCTGGCTAGGGTAAACGACCACAGGCTGATTGCATCACCAGCCATTCCATTTTTCTCTTTTTATTCTATGTTTCCACTTTACGATGCTTTCAAGATTAAGCAGACTCTTTCAAGTCCTTATAAATGTTCTCACGAGAGCTATCTTCACTTACAATCCCGTAATACAAAGTATATGCTAACGAAGAGAATATGAGGAACTCATTATTCCCGCACCACTTTAGTGTAGTCAACCGGGATTGACCCTGTTTAACCTCCCTGACTTTTATTGAGGCGAAATCCTCATACGGGATTTTTTTTTACAATACACATTTTTTTTAATAAAAATGATATGGCAGTCAGGCTTCGCCGCACCTAAAGTTACAGTCAAATAAGTAATTAACAAAATTCGTGAATTAACTTTTTAATTATTATATTGAGGGGGCCGTTGTTTTGTATACATGAGTTCTTGGAAGTGACAATATGTAGCATGCCCATTTTTTTTAAAACGCAAAAGCTCACCTAATTCAGATGATAATCGAAATTCAAGACCCCGATCGAGGCGATGCCGAAACTGAGCGCACCGGGCGCTCAGAAAATCCATCAGCCGTGCTACCTCAGACCGGAAGCTCACGTTACAAACGTTGAAAAAAAAAAAGCGCTTCGTCGCAGAACATAGAACAGTCGTCCCAGATACCCAAAAGCCCATGGGGCTATAATGGACACAGACCACGAATGTTCACATAAAAGCCAGGCGTTTCAGCTCCCGAACGGGAGGCCTTGCGCGCAACGAGAAAATGAATGCGCAAACAATCGGGTTACGTTCAAGATAAAGCCGGGTGGTCCAGTTCTTTTCGCTTTCCGTTATCTTTACCCGATCCATGTCTATCTTGTGGTCAGTTTCTTCTGCGTGCTCGGGCAGCGCGTTCAATGAAAGCTTGTTGCATTGTACATGTACTGCAGTCTTTTCGGAAAGTTACCTGTCTCGATGACGTAATTCCACAACATTCGACCCAAAACATTAGATCCAAACCCACAGTGAATGGAGTTTCACGGTTGCACGCATTTCTTGCAAAAAAATGTGCATTTGACGCAAGTACGTGCTAAAGTCCATTTGATGCTTTATTTCGACACAGTATGGTTCGTCACATTTTACAAAAACAGCGCGCTCGGCCCTGCATACGTTAGGAGCCGCTACAGTCGCGCGCTGCCTCCAGCGCCAAAGCGGCCACGGCAGCACATTTGGCGGGGTACGGGAGCAGAAGACGCAAGCGGCGGCACGCCATTTCGCCGTGCTCTGGTGCTTCACTTGAGGCATTTTCGTTCCTGTTTGCTTTCAAACGACGGTAAATTGTTAGGCAGCCTTGAGAGAACCGTAGTGCTAGCGCGCGTGCCTTTTTTTCGCCAGGCTTCGTGCACCCTCAGGCGAGCGCGGCCACATCAAATTCTTGTCGAAAACGACAACGGAGGGGACGAGCCCATTGAGCGAAACTGCACGCGTGTAGCGCGGGCCGCTTGGCTCATTAAACGATCAAAGCTTATCATCCTGGGGCTAACGCGGCATCAAACTCGGCGGTAGCTTGAAATAGACGACAGCAGCGATTGCACTGTCACAGCCGCTGCAGGGGTGCTATCGCGGAGTGATGCCTTATGCCTTATGCTTTCTTTTTTATTGAAATAGAAAAATAAATAAAGGAGTTGTTACCATTGCTTGATGACGGCTACCCCTTTCCACTTGGCTGTTGCGATAAAAAAAAAGAAACAAGATATATATACATATATACCGTCCTACATCGGTAAGTTCAAAAATTCTCATTTAGGCAGAGCAAACACACAGATGCGGTGCGCACTTTCAATACAATCCCCTCAATACTCATCACAAATCTTTATGCTATTCTTATCGTCCAACCATAGGCGTGCTCACGAGGGGGGGCAGGGGCGGCGGCCGCCACCTGAGTTACCTAAGAGGGGGGGGGGGGGGGCGCAAAGTCAGCCCTCTAAATTGACATAATAGGGAGGGGGGGGCCACTGCGACGAACCTTCCCCCCCCCCCCCCCTCGAAGAGGAATCCTGCGCACGCCTATGCCTCCAACACTCGCGGCTGGCCACCGTCGCTCTGACCACTGGCCAAGCGCGAAGATCACGAAGAGCACTGGCATCGGAAAAGGCGTCGTTACGAGATTGCTCCCCTGTGCGAGCGGCTGAGAACATTTTTCCAAATCTGCGCTGGTTGCCTCTAGAGGCGCATTCATGAGTTATGCCTTAGAAAGCGTAGTTATAAAGCGAGATTTAGAAAAGGAGAACAATGCACATGCTGGGGGGCAAGATAAGGAAACGACGGAGCATGTTCTGATTGAATGTGGAGATGTACACCCAGGTGTACGCTTAGGCACGAGCCTACATGAAGCCTTGGGTTTTAGGGACGAGAATGGAAAGCTGAGCACACGTGATAGAAATAAGTAAGAGACGGTTACAGTATTGGTGGCAGAAAACTAGAGAGAAGAGACAAAATTAAATAGTGGAAAAAAATAAGGACATTCTGCCGTAAAGGGCAGAGAACTGGGCTATAGATTTTGCGTTTTTTTTCTGCTACAGTAAGATAGATTTAATCGAAATAGACCATTAAGGCATTAGGCCAACATAGCAAAAAAGACGAAACAGTTTTTTTTTCTTGATTTGACGAGCCTGCTGGCACAGTTGTCACCGCCCGGTTATAAAGGGGACGCTCATAGCATGCAGCCATCAATCCATCTGCACGGAGCCTATAGGCTATGGCAAACGAAGTAGGCATTCAGAGCGTTGCCTAGGGCATAATGAAGAACTAAGCAGTTTTTTTTTTTTGAGCAGTTATTTCGCATTTCGTACCGTCAGTGACGAAGGCTTTGCAGCATTTTACTAATTTTGTCGAAGGGAAGTGCGACAAGAAAAATAAAAAAAAGATAAATAAATAACGCGAAAGCGGCTGCGGGCTGTGCGGGTGAGGGTTGGCGGAGCAGTCCGACGTTGCATATCCCAGGGATCCCCCCCGCATGGTGGCGCCACAGCATGTCCTCGCGCTCAACACACTTCCTTAGGGGTCCTAACGGTCCCTACTCGGCCTCCTCAGGATATTTTGAATAAAGTCAATCTCTCTCTCCAAAAAACTGCTTACTTGGCAACCTTCCGATCAAAGACTCGCCGTCATGCCTCCTCTGTGGAACACTCACAGTCAACGAGCCCTTAAAATTCCCCTTGTTTCGTTGATTCGTAGCGAGGGACTATTCGTCAGCTGCCAGTATGTAAAACATCACGTGTTTCGTGACGCCAGCAGGCGTAAAAAGAGTGTTCCAAACTCAGCTACTCAGCCATGGCTCCTGGCGGCGCTGAATGACACTTCCAACTTTAAATGCACATGTATAACCCATAAAATAGACGGAGGGGGTGAACGCCGCTGTAGATTATTTGGACGAGCATCGGACGCGATATTCGAAGGTCGCAGGTTCGGTCTCTGCCAGCGGCAAGATATCTTTTCGTCCACTTTACTTTCTTCAGGTTTACATTACAATTACTACAAATAACATCCCCTATACCTGATTTGGCTTTCTTATATGTTAGCTCTAATATCAGTTTTGTTTTTGAGCGCACCAAGAATCCTAAATGTTTTTGAGGAGTCTTTATACAACTAGCGGAGGTGAAGGGAAGATCTTTGATAGCCGTTCACTCCGTTGCAGGACGTAAAGTGCCTCTTTAAAATATTGTTTACGTGAGAGGGGTGACTTCCAAATATCAGTAGCAAGTCTCTCTTTTCCTCTTGTTTTAATTTTTTTTATGCTGGTAAAGAATAGCTGCTGGCGATCTAGGTTTGCTGCTTTATGTATGACGTCATTGACAATTAATGGAACGGGGATAGGGCTGTTGCCTTGAAAGTGCCTTATGAAAGTTCACTGCGCCAGCCTTAAAGCCGACTAAGCTTATAGACAGGCTTTAATAATAGCAAAACGCCATTTAAAAAAAAAAACGTGGAAAAAGCATAGCAAAGAAAAAATCACCCCCCCCGACCCCTCAGCACCAGAGGCGTATGCAGAAAGATTTTGTCGAGAAAGAGGGGGGGGGGGAGGGTGTGCTTAGCCTTCCTTTATGTATGCTCGTGCGCGCATGTATAAAAATTTGTAAATATTGGGGAGGGGAAAATTTCACCCTTCCACCTGTGCCCAGAGCGTGAAACCCATTCCGACATGCTAGTCGTAAAACGCAGGGCTGTGGAAGTAAGAAATCAGATGCGTGAGAGAAGTAATACATCGAATCAGAGATATTTGTGTGTAAGCATATTTATTACCACACTAACATCAGACATTATTATGACACTGTCACACTAAGCACATTTATTATCACACTTATTATCAAGCAATATCATAATCATAATATGATGTGCATGAATGAACACAATCTTTTTAAACAGTTGCACTGATAGAGCGCCAGCATAAACAGAATAGCAATCAACATAATCGATCACCAGAATCACAGAGTCTTCTAAAACTTAGATTTCTTCGTTACAAATTGTCATCATTTATGTCTTGAAAGCGCTGCTTTAAGTGGCCCCGTT
>JALIZH010029237.1:0-23182 GCA_030522465.1 Rhipicephalus appendiculatus | reverse complement strand
ATAAGTCAGGTCTGGCTCAGTCACCTTTATGGCTTCACTGTAATGAGAGCTAATATCTGGAGCACTTGTTTTTGACGTGCCAAAGGTCTAAAATATAAAGGAAAAAGGCTACTGGAAGAACCCTTACCAAAGTTGGCCTTGGATTTGTCACTTTCGGTGATTCTTTAACTTGGTGCAACCATCTTTAGTTTGAACCACAGGAGCGTTTTAAACGCTGTATCTAATTTTTTACGAGACTCTAAAAGAATGTAATGTTAAGTGTAGCTTAGTTCAATTGTCTTTTGTTACAGCTGTATATATTTTGTCGTTGTCTCTCTATAGGTTTTTTTTTCCCTTTCTTTCGCCTCTTTTTTAATCTTGTTAGTTTATAATATTAATCTGTAATGGTATTCATTTTCAACCCTCTCCTTCAGTAAGTGAATTAGTTTCTTAAACAAGACACCGTCCGAATCATGGCCTATACCCCGGGATGGGTTGCGTCAAGAGACTGAGGAACCAACCAACCAACTTCGGAGAGGCTGGGAAGAAAGCCTGGACGCAGCTTGGCTAGCTCCTGCCTCCCATAAATATTCTTTGGCGAGTTTACAGCAGTACACATCAACAGCCTTTATTAACCGGGCAAATAAACAGAAAGTAAAAAAAAGGTCACAGTTTCGCCACTAGGGCGAAGCAATGAATGCGATAGCAAGATTTCAGAATGTCACACGAAGACCGACAAGCAACTGGATACCTGCAGCCCGCCGCTGCAGCACAATGCACGCTCCAAAAGAACGCATAGGTGTACACAGGACAAGCGTGAACTAACAACTGTCACAGTTGTTACGTCCTTGTGTTTGAACAACGCGCCTCAAGTGTCCGCAATGTAGAAGCTGACGCTGGTTGATATCTATTTTTCTTTTAAACTGGGGCACGTGGAATTACCAATCTGCGGTTCATGCCACGCGGTGGTGTCTTACGCAAAGTGTGCCCGGTGTTGTTGTTTTTTTTTCCTTCTACATCATGAGTGGGTACAGAAGGGGGGCCACTTTTTCGTGCGTGTCTCAAGGGCAGTTTTTCAGATTGAAAGAATATGCAAGAGCGTTGTGTGATATAAAACACGGTCAAGCTCCTCAGAGATCTGCCAACCACGAACGGTTAATTCTGCATATAAATTGCTCGCCGTTATAACGCCGGCACAAGCATGACGCGTGGCTGTGTTCGCTAGCGCCACGGGCTGCGGAGCGAGGGGTCGCTACTTTGAATCCCCGGTCAGGTGGTTTGAATTTTAAATGCGAAGCATTTCTTAGCGAACTTCGGCGACTTTGAGCGTAGCTATCTATCTAGCTATCTATCTATCTAGCCGCCTACGACTTTGTGCTCTCCTGGCCGCATCGTTAATGGGATTTATACCAAATTTGGTATGGCATAACATGACTGTATGAAGAACATGAATGGCTGGTCATATCATGAAAATCATGAATAACTTGTCATGAAAAGTATGATTTACATGCCACGCTCATGGCGCGCTCGAGGCCGTTTCGTTCGCTTTATATACACCAAACTTGGTATTGAGTAACGTGACTGTATGACGAACATAAATGACAAGTGGTAATGTGGAAATCATGACATATCATGTGCGACATGACTTCATGCCAGGCTCATGGCGCGCCCACGGGCGTTTCGTTAGCTGCATATACAGCAAATTTGGTATTGTGTGACGTGACTGTATGACGAACATAAATGACAAGTGGTAATATGGAAATCATGATTTGTCATGTGCGACATGACTTGCATGCCACGCTCATGGCGTGCTCGCGGCCGTTTCGTTAGCTTGATATACAGCAAATTTGGTATTGAGTGACATGACTGTATAACGAACATAAGTGGCAGGTGGTAACATGAAAATCTTGGCATGCATGTCATCTACAATGCCATTTACATGCCACGCTCATGGTGCGCTTGCGTCCAGTTTGCTAGCTTGACATACACCAAAATTGGTATATCGCGACGTGACTGTATGACGAACACAAATGACAGGTCTTGGCATGTCATGAGCGACATGACTTGCATTCCACGCTCATGGCGCGCTCGCGGCCGTTTCGTTAGCTTAATATACACCAAATTTGGTATTGAGTGACATGACTTTGACGAACATAAATGACAAGTGGTAATATGGAAATCATGACTTGTCATGTGCGACATGACTTGCAGGCCACGCTCATGGCGTACTCGCGGCCGTTTCGTTAGCTTGATTTACACCAAATTTGGTATATCGCGGCGTGACTGTATGACGAACATAAATGACAAGCCGTAATATGGAAATCATGACATGTCATGAGCGACATGACTTGCATTCCACGCTCATGGCGCGCTCGCGGCCATTTCGTTAGCTTGATCTACACCAAATTTATGATTGAGTGACGTGACTGCATGACGAACATAAATGACAAGGGGTAATATGGAAATCATGATTTGTCATGTGCGACATGACTTGCATGCCACGCTCATGGGGCGCTCGCGGCCATTTCGTTAGCTTGATCTACACCAAATTTGGTATTGAGTTGCATGACTGTATGACGAACATAAATGAGAAGTGGTAATATGGAAATCATGACAAATCATGAGCGACATGATTGCATTCCGCGCTCATGGCACGCTCGCGGCCGTTTCGTTGGCTTGATATACACCAAATTTGGCACTGAGTGACATGATTGTGTAACGAACATAAGTGGCAGGTGATAACATAAAAATGTTGGCATGCATGTCATCTACAACGCCATTTACATGCCACGCCCATGGTGCACTTGCGTCCAGTTCGCTAGCTTGATATACACCAAAATTGGTATTGCGCGACGTGACTTTATGACGAACATAAATGAATGGTCCTAATATGTAATACATGGCATGCAAATTATGTAAAGTATGATTTGCTCCTTCGTGGCTGCTTCACATTACATCGATTCCCACAGTGCGTGGGATCTGCCGGCCTTTTTCTACTGAGTTACCTTTCTTTATGCATTTTTGTAGATACACATACAGATACATATCCGGGACATGACGGCAACGGCGAAAATCAGCTGAGAATATCCATATAATTGCTATCGCAATAAAATGCAAATCTAGAGAAAGAGCATTATCAGGAACAAGGCAACGCATATTCGTTGGAAATAAAATTAGTAGTAGCACATTGTGACAACTTATAATGGAAAATTAAACCCCGAAATTCAGAGAATTCGGTACTCACAAGTTATAAACTCAGATAAATGCCCATTTTCTACCTAAAAATAAACTGAAAAACACCCTCCGAATGTCAAGAAAAGAAATTCCGATAACACGGAGCCCTACTTATATCTCTCGCATCTTCTGCGTTTCTGAGTGACCTTGCTCGTATGGGTCGGTGCGGCCACTTGGGATCAGTGAAGTGAAGTACCGCGTAATGACATCAACCAGTGCCGACACCTAGAGCTTCGGTAGTTTCAGCTTTCGGTCAACCAGTTTCGGTGCAGCGAAAAGGACGTCAGCGAGCAGAACGCCTCCGCGAGTTCACGGCTCAAGCTATTCGCAATGCCCACGTACTATAGGTGGCGCGCTGTACGATTCAAGATGGCGCCAGGAGCAGTGAAAACTGAACACGCTGCGCGAGCACAGAAATAAGAGGAGAGGAGACAAGAAAGAGCGCAGTCCGGAGCCAGTCAAGGTAGAAGCGCACTTCTCTCCATGATTCCGACTTCATCAGCTTGCAGACCCTCTTGGCGTGGCCCCACGATGGCTCAAGAGCGCCGAACAGAGTTCGCACTTCGACAGGAACAATTCGTTTCTTCATGCAGTAGGAAAGGTATCTAGACATGCAACTCCTAGACTCCTAGAAAGGTATCCTAGAAAGGTATCAACTCCTAGAAAGGTATCTAGACATGCAACATGCATCTCCTCTCCTCTTATTTCTGTGCTCGCGCAGCGTGTTCAGTTTTCAGATATGAACCAACTAGTCCGCACTGAAGTATTGTTGCCAGGAGGAGGTTCAAACCGTTCGTTAGCATATGAACAGATATAGGACGTGCGGTCGTGCGGCCCGTGCCACCTTCACCAGATGAAGTCATGAGCTGCACTGAAATGGATATGAGAACGAAATACTCTCACAAACCATGGAACCTCGCCACCTAATTATTTGCCGTGGTGTGAAAGGTTATATTTCAGCTCCGTTACCGTGCATAAGCGATGCTTTGCGATATACTGTGCGTGCTGCAAAAAACTTCATGAACTGGAATTGACGTATGAACTGAACGGCATTCCGAGGTAGTATGGACCAAGCCTACGTGACAGACTTGCCTCAGCACTAGGCCGCTAGAGAGTAGCGATATCGCTGCTGCACGGGACCGAATGTTGAACGTGGTGATGGTTTGCTAACATACGCCGTCGTCAGTACTTGCGCAGTCAGGGACGCGGAGTTGCTTCTTCAACGGAACACAAGGACTTAACATCCGAATCTGTAACGCTTGTGTCACAGCCATCCTCAGAACCTAGCCGTGCGCAATTAACAGCACTCGGATGTTGCAAGTTCGATCAGCACGATTGCAAGATGATTAGGGAAAAGAATACGCACGTATGCTTTCCGCAACGACGAATTTTTCGACATTGCGAAAATCTGTCAAACAACTATGCCGTTCGGAAGGTACCGGTGAAGTACACGAGAAATAAGCCGAGAGGCGTGAATTGTGCCCGTGACTGCACGTTTCATCGCTCTAACCATTTCGCTTCGCTGGTCGAGCTCGATCGTGTTGGCGGCATGCGGCGATCCAAAATATCCACAATAATTGCGCTACATGCAATGCACAAGAAGAACTGCGTTTTTATTTTGATCTCGCTCAAGGATTTCATAGATGATATACGATCAAACGGACTTAGGAGCGTGAAGAAACTAACAAACCAGGGGACGTGAACTGCAACTGGTGAGCTAGCAGCTGATCGTTCATCGGCGCTGTCACTCCCGGTGCTTTCATAGCCTTCTACGTACAGAAAAAAATCCTCGTCGTCAAGATGGTTTCTTTCAACATCACTGCTGAAAGCAATCTGAAGCATCACACCGCGTCATCAGCGTTACCGCGTTTATCTGGGCGCGTGAACATTTTTCTCCCAAACCCGTCAGAGAACACCTGACCCGTCAACAAGGAAATTGCTTGCAGTGTGCTGCCAGTCGATGAACAAACATGCAAACACCAACGGCGCAGCGCTGGCCAATTTGAGATTGTTCGGTAGTTTCGCATCAAAGAACAAATCGCGAGTCTGCGCGACTTCCCGCGTACAATGTTTGGGATCATGCGGTACAAAAGCACTGACGAAGGCAATATGCAAGTAAAACAAGGTGAGTTTCAATCGAATAGGTCACACGATAACGTTTAATTAACCTGCGTGGCTTCAGAAAAGCTCGCGAAGCTGATATGAGTACGCTGTGGGCTATCATTGAAAGCTCGAGTTGCCACGTATCTTCATGAAGACTTCGTGTCTCGCAAGAACAGATCAGCTGATTTATCGTGTCACGGCGGGCCCGGTTTGTTTACTGGTGCAGGGAACATGCAAAGTCGTAGTGTTCGTTTCTTGGTAACACATTGCCGAACAAGCAAGTGATTGCGTAGAGCTGCCGTACTGACCCTCCTCAAGAGGACCATCCTGAATTGCGCTTGGTGGCGCGATAGTCTATAGGCATTCCGAATAATCTCTGCCAGTCGTGTCCCGGAAGCGATGCGTGGTATATGCATGAGCCCAGGCGTAGGTTGCCCACTTACTGGGGAGCGCACACCTCAGCGTTTCTCTCGCCAAATGATTACACTTTGAATAAATGCATAGCGAGTACCATTGTCTATGCAGTGCTTAGAATATTTAGTTTATCATAGTGTTCATCTTGTACTTGTTGATGCCATCTTTGTGTGGGATTCGGCATATGCTGTGTCCAGGTCTACGTTAACTACTTCAGCTACCACAATGGTTGAATCGGAATCTTTGGCATTAGTCGTCGGAACAGAGATCTGCCAGAAGACGCCAACGTGGGTGCACCAACGTTAAACGGTGCTATACCTGCCAAACAGAAATAGACGTTGGGCAAGCTCTCAACCATCAATGTGCCAAAAAAAAAAAAATTAACTACGCTCGTGTGAATACACCGTTAGCTTCTGTGTTGTGCCGATTTTTAAAGAGAAAAAAAAACGTGTTTTTTTTTCTCTTTATTTTTCTTCCTCTCCGTTTCTTGTATCTCTATATATTTCTTCCTTTCTCTCTCTATTTGCTTCTTTCTCGATCTTTATATCTTCATTTTTCCTTCCATCCCTCTCTTTCTCTCTTCATCTTTCTATCTACTTGTTTCTTTTTCTTTATTTTTTTCTTTCTTGCTCTTTCTCTCCTGGTCTTTTTTTATCTGTTTTTCTAATTTTATCTCTCTCCATTGTTCTCTTCCCTTTTCACTATATCGCTTTCTTTCTCGCTCATTGTATCCTTTTCCGTTTTTTTTAAAAATCTTTTTACAATATGCCCTTATTCCCTTTATTCCTCTCTACATTTTACTTCCTTTTTCTTACTGTCGCTCTATTTCTCTCACTCATTTCACGTTTTCATTTTCGTTTGACATTCGCAACTGCAGCACACTGTAGTGGGGCTCGTTCAAATCCATTGATGCATGCCGACCTAGGGAGTTTGGCACGAAGGAGCGAGAAGTTACCGAGAGCTTGAACAGCTTCAGTGTAAAGAAAATGAGTAGAGCGCATGCAGGTTCATTAAGATGATACTTGTTTACGAATGAGAACAAGTTACTGACAACCTGAAGAGTTTCGCCCTTAAAGTTTCTTTCTTGTGTACCGATTAGCATGGTTCTATCAATCCTGCGCGGCGCTTGCATGACTGAGACACCCGCGCCGCGCAAGTGGGAGCGCAACCGCCTCGCCAAACGAGCGCTTGCTTGTCCCGCCGGCGCTTTAGCTCCTTCGTCGCTATATCTGAAGGCGTAAACAACCTGATGGAACTCGCCGCAGACTGCAGCCATCTCAACTGGCGTAACAAGGCGGAATTCGATAAAGCGCAGCAAAAAGTAGCGCGCATGTCGCACACCCACTTTGCGAATCTCACACACAAGATTCTCTCAATCGATGGCTTGGTGAAAGGAGACGTGGGAACCTGATAAATGGGAATCGCAGGGTGCTAGTGATATTGACTTCAGGTAGCAGCGTAGTGGGGCTGCATGTGGGGCAGGACTTAGTACAACAGCAACTGCTACGCAATTTTTGAATAAAGGGCCACATGGCGTGTTTCTACATCCGAAGGAATGCAAAACCGGGACTCCAGGTCGCCATGACATGGGGTCCTCGCATTACCTGAGCAGAAACAACAACGTGACGTTATACCATCCCCAAAAATGAATCAAAGTGAAAGGTTCCGCCTGGCATTGATAAGTACCGTGTGTCATTTTTTTTTTGCGAATTTAGAAACCCCTCTCTATAGTGAATCTGGGTTCGCAGCAAGGAACGTAATATCGCTGGCACCATTAAAGAGGTTTGTTATTTAAAGTGCTATGAATACGACACTCTTGTGTTTAGAAGAAGTTTATTTCATCGTAAGACGCTACGAACACATGGAAACAGCGTCGATAGCATAAGGACAATTACATACACAGATGACAGCACAATATACATGAAACGTTTTTACAAAAACATCCAAGTCCACAAAGCGTCCGTAACACATCCTGCTAAGGACTAACGTACACGCACGCTTATCACAATATACACAATGTACATAATGATGTATAGAGACAATACACATGACTCGGTGAACATGTCAGGAAATATGTACAATGAAAGTTATGGTGCATATTGTTTACATAAGGTACAGCGTTAGCATGAAGTGTATATATACAAGAACCTACAAGCATACCATGCACGCACAAAAAAATTGAAGGACACTTTGTACATTCCAAAGTGTGTTCGGCGAAACCGTGTGGCCATTCCACTGACGGAAAGACGGACGGAAAGACCGACGGACGGACAGACGGACATCCGGACGAACGGACATCCGGATGGACGGACGGACAGACGGATGGACGAGCGGACAGACGGATGGACGGACGGACAGACGGACGGACAGAAGGACATCCGGATGGACGGACGGACGGACGGACGGACAGACGGACATCCGGACGGACGGACGGACATCCGGATGGACGGACGGGCATCCGGACGGACGGACATCCGGACGGACGGACGGACATCCGGACCGACGGACATCCGGACCGGCGGACATCCGGACGGACAGATGGACATCCGGACGCACGGACGGACGGACATCCGGACGGACAGACAGACGGACGGACGGACGGACGGACGGACATCCGGACGGACAGACGGACATCCGGACGCACGGACGGAGGACGGACGGACAGACGGACATCCGGAAGGACGGACAGACGGACATCCGGACGGACGGACGGAAGGACATCCGGACGGACGGACGGACATCCGGACGGACATCCGGACAGACGGACATCCAGACGGACGGATGGACATCCTGACGGACGGACGGGCGGACGGACATCCGGACGGACGGACGGACATCCGGACGGACGGACGGACGCCGGACACCGGACGGACGTGAGCATGAGACATTAAAGGCTTTCGCCTTAAAATAAGCACATCCAGTTTATATGTGCTAATCAATCACTGTCTGATGGCCTGGCTACAGGAACCGGGCCAGATGAAAAAAATTACACCATCTCCCGCTAAAGGGAACCATGTGTAGATGTGAAGCAGCGGGCGCTAACGCTTACATTGGCGGTGGCGTTGACGCTGGTGCTCATCGCAGCGTTGCGCAGGAGAGAAAACTGGGGAGGCGCAAAGCACGCAGTGATGGAGCGGTGTTTCCTACTGGAACATGCCAATCGCTGCTAATGGGCAATGAGAGACAGAAGACTCCGACTGGACACAGAGACCCGCAGTCCACATTTAGTTAACGCGCACGCTGCGAATTTTTATTGTTCAACAACGCACAGGAGAAATCTCCCACCGGCACCACCTTGCAGGTCAAGATCCATTGCCATATATACGGGGTGGCCAGTGAACGGTTGTGCAGCGCGAGCAGTCGGTTTTTTCAACCAAGAAACTCGCTAGCAGACGCTGCCTGCGTCGGCGTCGCGAGGCGAGAGAGGGGGGGAGTGTAGGAGAGGAGAGAGAGGGGGAGACGCGCATGCGCAGTGGGAGTGTGGACTCCGCGGGCAGGGATGCCTAGAGGAGAGAGGGGGGTGCGTAGGAGGAGAGAGAGGGGGGGACGCGCATGCGCGGTGTGAGTATGAACGCCGCGGGCAGGGATGCCTAGAGGAGAGAGGGGGGGGAACGTAGGAGGAAAGAGAGGAGGGGAGGCGCATGCGCAGTGAGGGTGTGGTTGCCGCGGGGAGGGATGCCTAGAGGAGAGAGAGGGGGAGAGGAGGTTTTTTATTTTTATTTTTTTTAAAGGTTTGCGCATTCGCAGTAAGGGGTGGTCACGCCGCACACCACTACCACCACCACCACCACCACCACCGGATTAAGCTTCGCCATAAGATGCTTCACATCTAATAATTACACCATCTCCCGCTAAAGGGAACCATGTGTAGATGCGAAGCAACGGGCGCTAATGATCACACTGGCGGCGGCGTTGACGCTGGCGCTCATCGCAGCGTTGCGCAGGAGAGAAAACTGGGGAGGCGCAAAGCACGCAGTGATGGAGCGGTGTTTCCTACTGGAACATGCCAATCGCTGCTAATGGGCAATGAGAGACAGAAGACTCCGACTGGACACAGAGACCCGCAGTCCGATTTTAGTTATAGCGCACGCTGCGAATTTTTATTGTTCAACAACGCACAGGAGAAATCTCCCACCGGCACCACCTTGCAGGTCAAAATCCAGCGCCATATATACGGGTTGGCCAGTGAACGGTTGTGCAGCACGAGCAGTCGGTTTTTAAAGACGATAGTCTTTCTTGGGATACTTGAACGCAAAAATTTTGGTCTGGCTGTCTGTCTGTCTGTCTGTCCGTAACCCGATTCAGCTACTCGGCCAAAGTTTAACCACTTTCTGAACGCCCAGCCATCATGAACTGGTGTTTACTTTCATACTTGGGAACATATTCGATCAAAAAGCAAATACTACGCATACCTGAGGCGCAACATTAATATGTTAGTGTCAGGTCGTGTGTTCTTTTATTAGAAAGTACACAGGTACGCATTAGAAAGTACACAGGTACGCAATTCTAAAGACCCTAGTGTTTTATCAATGCCAGCCAGATGCAGCCAATTCAACGTAGAGTAGGCGCTATCTGAGGCAAGGCAAAACATAGCAGTACGGCCCGCACAAGACTATCGTCTTTCGACGACATTTGCAGCGAAGCACGCAGATACGCGGCCAATTTTTTCAACCAAGAAACTCGCTAGCAGACGCTGCCTGCGTCGGCGTCGCGAGGCGAGAGAGGGGTAGCGTAGGAGAGGCGAGAGAGGGGGGGACGCGCATGCGCAGTGGGAGTGTGGACGCTATGGGCCGGGATGCCTAGAGGAAAGAGAGGGGAGCGTAGGAGAGAGAGGGGGGACGCGCATGCGCAGTGGGAGTGCGGACGCCGCGGGCAGGGATGCCTAGAGGAGAGAGGGGGGAGCGTAGGGAGGGGAGGCGCATGCGCAGTGAGGGTGTGGTTGCCGCGGGGAGGGGATGCCTAGAGAAGGGAGAGGCGGAGAGGAGGTTTTTTCTTTTTTATTTTTTTTTTGAAAGCGTTTGCGCAGTACGAGTGGTCACGCCGCACACCACCACCGGATTAAGCTTCGCCATAAGATGCTTCACATCTAAAAACTAGCCGCACACGTCCATCAACTACCGACAGGAAGCGGCACGACCACTACGCTGCCGTAGAAATTCCGTTTAGAATAAATTTATTCCAACGAAGTACGTGAACACTTGAAAAACGTGTCTATACAGAAATTCCTCTTGGAGCAGGGCAAGCGTACACTGTGCATGGAGGCAGAAGTACCAAAAACTGCGAAGATACGTTGTAGCAAAAAGACCGCGTGCAAGTTCTGGTAAAAATTGCCGGTTTTGTCAGTACATCTAAATGTTAGTTGGGGCGAAGCACAAAATAAACATGTCAAGGGCAAATACTTTAATCACGGTTCATTACCTTTAGACCAGCATCTCTCATCTTAACCCTTTCGGCCCTGACTGTGCGAATTGACACCACCATACAACATATCCCTTAGCACCTCATAAATGAAACTAAAACTGCTCATTCTTGCGCGCATACTTCTTCAATGATCCCCACTGCGATCGGCTTCAAAATTGTGGCATGTTTGTGGAGCTGGGGGCCACAGAGAAGAAGAAGCTTGATCAAAGCCTCGCTTGAAGCCGAGGCGCGTAAGCTTAGGCGGGTAAGCGCCATTTTCTGGACGGCGTACAGAAGCTGTCTCATGGAGTATCACACTGACAAATAAGACGTTGGTTCAAATGTCTGTGTAGTCTAGTGAGTAGCAGGAAAAAATAAGCCATTTTTCTCATTTCGCAACCACTGAGCCCTGATGACCTAATTTGACGCTATGTTCATTAATCCATAAATACTTGTACCACTAGCTCAATTTTTCGTACGTGGTCTTCTGATGTCCTAACTGTGAAGAAAACACGCACAAAAAAGTCGCCGACCAAAAATAAGAAGACCAGAGCTGAAAGGGTTAAGATAATACACCGAATATTTTTGGGGAGACTACCGAAACATCGATGTCAACGCCACTGAGGGTGTAGCAGTGTGGTCGTAGTCCGATATTTTGAAGGCTCTCTATGCAATTACTCGTTCCTTGACAATACCCGCTGTTTTAATCTAAACTTGTTTCCCACTGCCTATCTCGATTGATACTTTGGAAGCACAGGGAGCAATGTCAAAAAATGGCGCGGGAATCTGTGCTCTCGGCAGCGCGTAGATCCTGTTTCGACCACTGCTTCCCTCTATGGTGCTGTCCTTCTCCGCGTCCGTGAATTTTGAATATTAATTGCGACCGTTTTTCACCCAATTCTTTTATATGAGGTCGAGAACACAAATGCTCTATCCCAGCGTGCTCCAAAATTGTGTGTCATTTTAATGGAGTTTGACTAGACGCTTATTCGTGGAGCAAATAATGTGGCGCCGCAGTAAGAGGTAGCTCAATATAGCCCACACACATGAACATGGACGAAAGGAACCGAACAGTCGACCTGTGCCTTAGCATTTTCAGCCCCAAAATGTGACAACGGCGTTGCACGTCACAGCTTCCTTCGATAAATGAGAGACAATTCTTTCAAACACTCGCAAGCCTTCTGATGATTGCAAGCAAAATGACAGTACCGAGAGGCTGCGATATATTAGGTTTCAGAGTTTGTGATCTTTCTGAGTTCGTGAACCTTTCTTGCCACTAGCCAAATCCGCGCTGCCACTAAACTGCGCTATTTTCTCGCACTTCAGGCAACGAACACCAGCTTTATTTGCGCAGCTGCTGGCTTGAATAAACATGAAGCACCACGTTGCTCATAGGTTATGGGGTAAAGGTTACATTGCCTAATTTGGGATGGTAACTAATAGATTGCTTGCATTTTGTGTGTACTAACTTTAATACTAACAAAAATGCGAATAAATCAAAACAAACCACATGCAGCCTATATTTCACAGGTTACTCAAGCCAAAAAAGTTACATTATACGTTACTGTGTCCGAAGTGTAAGCTTGCCACTGTCCAGAACAAATTAATTATCGAATATATTACTGCAACCTAACATCACATTCCTTACGTAACTCTCAAATGGCAGAATACACAGCTGTACCAATCACACATTCCACAAATGCATACACGGCTGCTGCACCAGCGCTCTCGTAAAAAAATTTCAAAAAAAATTGCGAAACTGCAGTAGTCGATGTGCGGCAGGCAAACAGTCAGGACACGACCACCTTATTGATAAAAGAAGGCCTGGGTAAAACGAATATGGAACCGGAATGCGCGATATGGCCGGAACGTAGCGAGTACAAGTGAACGACCAGAAATTACCCTTGGACAACCGTTTCTGATGACTAGCCGTGCCATCGCCGCTTCCACGCAGGCGCGACAACGTTCTGCGATATCTTATCCCCTTGCGCAACAGAAACTTACAGTGTGCCTCATGCATTCGCCTAAAACGATTTTATGTGTGTAACGCGCTCAAGGGCCCGGCTTCTTGTTCATCCATTGATATCATGCGGCATGATCACAGTCAAAATCAAGTGGTCAATGCAGGCCTAAACCGATGCTGAAAATCGCTTGAAAATAACGAACGACGTCTGAAATACTATAATTAGCTGAAATAACCAAGAAGTGATCAAAATAGATAACTTTAAATGACTAAAACGTTTTGAATGAATAAGAGAGAGAGAAACAACTTTATAAGAGGTCCGACTAAGACCTATAGATATTCCTTCGCCAGGAGGACCATGGCCAGCTGGTCGGCGAAGGCCGCCGACGCCAACCACACCCGCCAGTGGGAAGGTGGGGGCTTAGGATAGTGAGGGGATTGAAAAAAGGGAGTTCTGAGAGCTCGCATGAAAACCAGCAGATGATGAGGCCATGGAAAGTATAAGGGATCGGTAATTGGACTGTTCTAAGTATACCCTAGCAATAGCGATATAGCTGCAAAAGAAGCTAACGTGGACGAAAAAGACATCTTGCCGCCGGTCGAACCTGCAACCTGTCGATTACGCGCTCGACGCTCTTGGCGATTCAACCACGGCCGCGGTCGCCCTTCATTCACATTGTGGGCTATTTATGTTCATGCAAACACTGGGAGTGTTACTCGGCGCCGCTAGCAGCCATGACGGTGAGTGTCGAACACTGATGCTTTGCCAGCTAGCGTCACGTAGCACGTGATCATTTTAACCAGCGGATAGCTGACCAATAAGGCGTCGCGTACTACATGAAGGCATGAACTCTGCGGAACGAGACCCTCCTTATGAATGAATGACTTTTGACGGCTCGTTTCTTTGTTTTGGTAGAACGTTATTAATGAAAAAAGAAATTGCAGATAATGACACTATGAAAAGTATAGAGGACGGTAATTGTACTCTCCTAAGTGTATCGTAGTACTTGTGATATAGATCTGAAAAATGGTTTCGAAACATGCGGCTGACATCAGCGCCGCAGAAAAGAGGGCGCCACCGCCTCGCCAAGCGCGCGATGGCTCCTCGCACGGGTACTTCACCGAAACCTTCGTCACTAAACCTGAAAGCGTAAACAACCTGACGGAACTCGCTGCAGACGACGCGTATCTCAACTACAAGGACCAGCAAAAAAGTCGATAAAGCGCAGCAAAAAGTAGGCGCGCATGTCGCACACCGAGTTAGCGAGTCTCCATAACAAGATTCTACTTGCGCCCGGGCGAACCCTGTTTACTTCAAACATTGACGTCATTGATGGTTCGGTAGTTGAAGCCGTGAGAGCTCTACGAACGGGAATCGCTGGGCGCCCGTGCTGCGCAGTTCTAAGTATTCACAGCAGCGGAGCGGCATTTAGTGCCGGATTTAGAACTACTTCAGTCGTTGCACAATTGTTCAATAGAGCGCCGCATTGTGTGTTTCTACTCCTAAAGAGCGAAAAAGCGGAACTTCTGCTCGTCGTCACCTAGGCCAGTCACGTGACGCGAGCAGAAACGTCACACGACGTCACAACATGCCGAAATTCGAATGAAAGTGACAGGTGATGCCTGGTGTTACAACTGCAAAGATATGTTACAGCGGAGAGCCCACGTGCTGATTCTGGTTAGATCGTCGGTTCTGACAATAGATCTAAAAATTATTTGTGGTCAAACATTTGATAAACATGCCAAGCGTCCATAATTTAGGCTCGCTTCATACTTTTTTACACCAAAACGCCCCAACTCAACATAATACACCCAATGTTCCTGTGGAGGCTACCGTAATATCGATATAAGCACGCCGGAACACGTCGATCCCCCCCCCCCCTCCCTTCACGGAATTTTTCACTTTTAAGGCGAAAGCCTTTAATGTCTCATGCTCACGTCCGTCCGGTGTCCGTCCGTCCGTCCGCCCGGTGCCCGTCCGTCCGTCTGTCCGTCCGGTGTCCGTCCGTCGGTCCGTCCGTCCGTCCGTCCGGTGTCCGTCTGTCCATCCGTCCGGTGTCCGTCCGTCCGTCTGTCCGTCCGTCCGTTCGTCCGGTGTCCGTCCGTCCGTCCGGTGTCCGTGCGTCGGTCCGTCCGTCCGTTCGTCCGGTGTCCGTCCGTCCGTCCGTCTGTCCATCCGTCCGGTGTCCGTCCGTCCGTCTGTCCGTCCGTCCGTTCATCCGGTGTCCGTCCGTCCGTCTGTCCATCCGTCCGGTGTCCGTCTGTCCGTCTGTCCGTCCGTCCGTCTGTCCGTCCGTCCGTCCGTCCGTCCGTCTGTCTGTCCGTCCGTCTGTCCGTACGTCCGTCCGTCTGTCTGTCTGTCTGTCTGTCCGTCCGTCCATGTCCGTCCGTCCCGTCCATCTGAGCTCTGGCACGGAGCCAGGTGGCCGCCGGGATGCGCAAACGGACGCCGGTCGCGTCGGACTCACAGCGCTCGCTCTTTGCTTGCGTAGCTTCGCTGTGCCCAGCGTTTGCAATCATTCTGACCGACGCCGTATCAATGGACACAGGCGTTCACGGAATACACCTTCGAATTTACAATGGGCCCGTCAATTTAAGCGCTGGAACGCTATGGCGTTTGCACGATGCACAAAGCGCGAGAAAATACTAACGCATGCGAACGGAGGAAGATTAGTCTCGCGTCTCGCTGCGACTCACGGTAAAAAAATAAAAAAAGAAAACACGCACACATTCGCTTTGTGTGTTATCCCACTGAGAGTGTAAAAGAAAAAAAGACATGGCATAGTCAGCGGAACGGCCACACGCTTTCGCCGAACACACTTTAGAATGTACAAAGTGTCCTTCAATTTTTGTATGCGGATGTATTAAGGAGGTTTAAAGAATTTGAGCCTCTTTGTCATATTGCCACGCGCCTTTCTTATTTTCACTTTTGCTGTATTCGGTTTTCGCCCACAAAACTGTCAGCAATGTTCTGCGCAAATCGCGCCTCATTGTTCGAGAAGCTTCGCGAATATTGTAGATCGTTTTGTTAAGATTGCTCGCAAGACGCGAACACTGGAGCTTATTCTAGAGCATGCGCGACAACCAGTGATACGGCTAGAATATTCGATAACACACGTATAAATGCCGACGCGCTTCACAGCTTGTCAGTTGATCGACGGCCGACGCTATGTTCGCCGCTATCAGTGCGAGTATGTATTGCTGTACTCCTGACTTTCCATTTACCGGCCACAAGTTCGGCCAAATAAATAGTTTCATCTTGGACATACTTACTGCTGCCTTCGTCAACGTCACGACCACGTGACATCTGGTGGAGGTGCAGCTTCTTTCATGTACCGGACGCCCCCCGACGAGCCGTGAACCCAGCCTAAATCGTAATGAAGACACCTACCCCACCATGGACAGTCGAGCCAGCCGCAGACTGAAAGGACTAAGATAGCCCGTATTCACTACGCTATCTTAGTCGATAAAAAAAGGGCGATGCTTGCACTAACAGCGAAACTGGACGAGTCTGAAGGCTAATCTGGTTGCTTCTAGGTTGCAAGGCTTTAGCTAGGTGATGCTAGGATGTTTCTACCTTTATTCCCAATTCAGAGAGCTTCGAGTTAAACTACAGGCACTCATAGACATGGCACGGGTGTTTAACTGCAGAGACAAAAAACTTGCGCTTAAACCAAGCGTTCGCACCGCTCACAGATCTACGGGCACGTGTCGTTGGCGTGGGCCATCCATCGCTTCGGGGTTTTCTCGCCGCCGCTGTTGCTTTTATCGTAATCTATATTCTCTTATTGTACGGACTCCACAACGGCGTCTGTGATAATCATATCGTGGTTTTACAGCGAAAGCTATTATGAGATCATAACAAGCGTCGTTTTAGAGCCGTAGTTGTCCACCGCCGTCGCCGCCGGTGTCCGTAACCAATATCGCACGAAATAGGAAAAAAACTAAATCAATAAAAAAGTCACAGTTTCACCGCAAGGGTGAAGCAATGAATGCGATAGCCACAAATTGTAATGTTTTACGAAGTGAGGCTGGCAGCTAACTCTTTTGGATCCGATCTCACGCAACTCTAGAAAACGCTGCTTTAAGAGCATACGACCGCTCCAGGGACACTGCTCATCACATTCTCTCCGCGTTGAGAGCGCAGCACGTAGAAGGGTACACCGGCCCCCCCGCTGTCGGCCCGCCGAGAAGGGGAGATAACGCGCGCGCCCGCGACGACCGCGCTCGTAAAATCGAAGGTCGCTCGACGGACCCCCCCCCCCCCCTCGCGTCTTTTCACGGTCACGAACGACGGGCGGGGCCGGTTATATATATATACGGGGGATGACGGCGGCGGCCAACGGCGGCGGCGACGCCGACGGCAAAAAACCAGCCGAGAGTGTCCATATAATTGCTATCGCAATAATACCTTTTTACGGTCAGAATAAACCTTAAGAAACGCGTCACGACAATGCCTGTCACAGACTCCGAGATTGTGCGCGTGAACCTTTGAGTCTAATGCGCCTTCGTGTGCTTTCGCGTTTAGATTACAGAAGGCATGGTGCCATGCTTCTTTTTTCGATCGCGTCGACGCGGGCTGCTGTCGTCGTACTGTGTTTACATGTGCCTGCCTCGTGCATCAGACATCCTATGAAAGGTGGACGAGGACCGAAAGAAGGCGAGGATGGTTTTTAAGGAGTCAGGCCTCACAACATCAACATACGCGACTGTTGAGGTCGCACATGTGGGGGCAAGGTCGTAAATCTCCCCCCCCCCCCAAAAAAAAAAATAAAAAAAATAAAAAATCCCCAACACCTCCGCAATAACAAAATCATAACAGGCTCGTGGTTCTAAAATTTTGTGGCCTTGATCTATCGCGTCAAAGCGCTTCTTCCGTTACTTTCGCCGCAGTACTCTGTTATCATGCGAAAAAGCACACTAAAATTTGGAAGGGGCCATTGCTGTCGCGGGTCACAACGCACCCGGTTCATTAATTAAACACGCGCGTACGGGCCGTATATTTACGAGTGCTCGTATGATTGCCGACATCTTAAAACTTCACTGACAGTCATTCGGAGTTCTTCCTGACCTTGCTGGGGCCCTGAAAAACAATCAATGAAAGTGTACGCCAGCTTTCTTTGTCGCATACTAATTTTCCATGCTTTCTGGTGATACGAATTTCGGATGATACGAATATTTTTAGTGGTCCCGTGAGATTCGTATCACCCAGGTTCCACTGTATTCCAGTGGCTGAGTCATACGGAAAAAATATTGAATAAAGCGGCACAGATTTTCTCTGTACATTCCCGAGATGCATAATCTCGAGCTACCTATTCAAATATTGATCTAATGAGTGCATTATAAGCAAGCAATTTTACACTTGGTGGTCACTTTTTGAGCTTATGTTTTAAGTACAAAGGCTGTCTCTATGGGGATTCCGTTATAAGGTGTTAGTAATTGTAACATCTAAGTACTTGTATTTGGCCTCTCATGCACTCGTAATGAACCTAGCTCGTATGTAAATGAAAGGGGAGCAATCTGATTGGATAAGTGCAGGCTACTTCACTGAACGCCCGGTGGAAATCCAGCGCCATCTGCCTATGCTACAAACTGCTCCAGGTTGACGTTAGCTCCGCGATATTTTTTAATCTCCAGGTTTCTTTTGTCAGACACCATGATTGGACCTGTCTGTGTTGTTTACTACAAATCCAGTGATAGCTGACCTGTAAAGCTGCGACCTCGTGTAAGGCATGCAAGGCAACTGGCGAGCGGAGTTGCTTCATCCTCTCGCTGCAGTGAGCTTCTGGCACTCACTATCCGGTCAACGCCAGGACCAATGCGTATGCGTCCATAATTTCGCCCATAAGGGCATGACCACATTGTGCAAGTTTGCGCATACCGGTTATCGTTCTCAATGGCTTTTTAGGGGCGAAGCTCCTTAGGGTGTGGGTCTGTCCCTCCTCTGTAGTAGTAGTAGTAGTAGTAGTAGTTGTAGTAGGTAGGTAGCCACGTATAATGGAATGTACCCACTCCACTTGATAAAGATGACCATGACGCAGTATAGTGGAATGTACCCGCTACACGTGATAACGATGAAGTATAAGCGTGTTCCAGTATAGCGGAATGTACCCACTACAGGTGATAACGATGACGATGACGCTGATGACCATGAAGTATAAGCGCGTTCCAGACCACACATTCTCTTTCTGCCATGGATGAAAACGATCGAGCTTCGCCCACTCATCATTATTCACTTCGTGGATATGGCGTGATTTTTAGATGCGAAGCATCTTATGCTCGGGGCTCTGTCCGTCCCTCCCGTGTCCCGCGTCCCCCGTCCGCCGTCCCGCGTCCGGCCACTTTCATGAATTAGGGAAGCACCCATTATGCGAACCAGAACACTGTAGTAATATGAAGGCCGTCAACCACTATCACAGTCATCAGAGTCATGGCCGAGACCACAGAGAGGCTGCTTAGCAATGGCTTAGGCAGGCGGTGTCTGTCGCCCAGGTTGACCCCATTCCTTGATCTTGCTTGCATGTGTATGGAGGGGGCTGATCCGTTTCTCCTTCCGCGTCCCACACCACCACAGCGCATGCGCGTCCCCTCCCCCTCTGTCTCCTACGCTCACCCCCCTTTCTATCCTCTAGGAATCCTCTACTCTACGGAGCGGCCCCAGCGTCCCACACCCCCCTACAGCGCATGCGCGTTCCCTACCCTATCCTCTCCTACGCTCACCCCCCATTCTCTACTCTAGGAATCCTCTACTCTACGGAGCGGCTCCCGCGTCCCACAGCGCATGCGCGACCCCTCTCTCCTCTAGAAATCCTCTACTCTACGGAGCGGCTCCCGCATCTCATACCCCCACAGCGCATGCGCGTCCCCTCCCCCTCTTTCTCCTCTCCTACGGTCCCCCCCGTCCTGTCCTCTAGGAATCCTCTACGGAGCGGCGCGCACGACAGGTGGTGTGACAGCTGCATACTCCGCTGGGGGGCGCCACGGTAGTTCCGCGGTATGAAAATAAAGGAGCGCGCGCGCCTCATTCTTTCTCCTGTGCAGCGCCGCGATGAGCGCCGGGACCGCTGCCGTGAAATGAGAGCGGCGACGTTCCTCCCGCTCAAGCTGATTATCTCCCCGCTGCTTCGCATCCACACATGGTTCCCTTTAGCGGGAGATGGGGAAGTTTTTTTTAGGAGGGAAGCCCCTTAGGACGGCAACGTGGATGGCGTCTGCACGATGCGCAAAGCGCGAGAATACGAACGCATGCAAAACGGAGGCAGGTTAGTGTTCCCTCTCCCTCTTTCTTCGTCTCTGCCCTCTCCCCTCAAATCGGCGATCTCGCGCTACAATCGCTTCACCCTGTCGTCGGCCCAGTGGTTGGTCCGTTGCCTGGACACGGAAACATCGAACGCGCGCAACGCCGCGTGCGTCCCATTTCTAAGGAGCTTCGCTCGTCGGTTGTATTCGTGCACGGAACAACTGCTAGTTCTTAAAGACGATAGTCTTTCTTGGGATACATCAACGCAGAAAGCCTGGTTTGTCTGTCTATCTGTCTGTCTGTCAAACGATTCAGCGACCCGGCCAAAGTTTAACCACTCGATGAACGCCCAGCCATCTTGAACTGGTGTTTGCGTTTATACTTGTGAAAATTTCTATCAAAAAGCGAATATTACGCATATCTGAGGCGCAATACCATTATATAAGTATTAGGTTGTGTGTTCCTTTACTAGGAATGCATAAACACGCAATTCTAAAGGTCCTAGTGTTTCTTAGGCTGCGCTGAAAATGCGACGCTATGCACGAAAAAGCCCTCTGACTTCGATATGGGGCTACCGCTGGCAGTGGCCCTGGGTTCTGCACAAGCTCATGTTTCTCGAGACCACTGCCAGAGGGCGTCCATATCTCACGCAGCGCCTCCTATTTTTTATCAATGCCAGCCAGATGCGGCCGATTCAACATATAGTAGGCGCTGTCTGAGGCAAGGCAAAACATAGCAGTGCTGCCGGCAGAAGACTATCGTCTGTCGACGATATTTAAAGCGAAGCACGTAGATACGCGGCCAATTTTTTTCTTGAGCACATGCTTGCCGATTGTCAGCCTACGAGAGGATAAAATAAAAAAAGGGCTGGCAACATGGTGGCACTTGGCGAAGCAAATCTGAAACACATCGAGCGCTTCATCACCGTTGCACAATGGCTCGCTAGGCGAGATTCAACGAATTAAGGAAGCAAGGCAGTCATGCGAAAAACTATAAACATATTATAGGCCGTAGCTGCCTAGACACAAGTGGCGCTGCTTAGTTTATGGTGCGAATGATTTCATGATGCTGTAACCTAAAAGTTGAAAACTTTCAGCAACTGTTTCAAGGTCCCCTGAAAGACGAAGCTTAAGAGTCATACAACTTATATCATTTGTGCGCGTGGCATTTAAGAAATTTGTGCATTTTTTGTTGTTATTATAATTATATACCATTGTTGTGATTACTGAGGTTGTGCTTTGTATACGCCGAGGCCGAGTGCGCCCGCGACAGGGCCGTTTGGCTTGACCTGTCGGTCCCCACGTGGGAGTAGCCGGGTGGCGCGGGGCAACCTCAGCGTCTGCACTGGACTATTATTAAAGTTGTACTCACTCACTCACTCACTCACTCACCACGTGACTGTTATCGTTTAGAAACTCTTTGTTAGTAACGTGCATACTTGTAGAGGTTACAGAAAATGAGTGGCCGATTACAATTACAATTATTTCCTTGAAAATGTATTTGATTATAGTGGTCAATCACAGCCCCATAAAAGTAACTGAGCAATTACAGAAATGTAATCGACAGCTTTGGCGTTGCCTTCTTTCAAAATTTAATTGCCGTAATACAATAACACAAGTTTACTCAGTCTACAGTGAACTACTGCGGCTTACAGGGTAGAGAAGTGGATGGGGGCTTGCGTGATGGCTTGGTAGGCTTACTGTGGCTTCTGTGAAATAGTGTTACACATTGTCAGCTTTTAACAGGAGTTGCTTTTCAAAGTTGTCGTCGCTGATTCTTCCACGTTTCGTCCTTAAGAGCTAAGCTGCTCCGCTGAACACTCTAAATGCAGGCACTGGAGGGGAAGGCTGTAGGGTAACGTAGGGACACCTTGCACACCAGCTCGTAGTTGCGTTGTGTTTCGACGCTAGTGTCCATGTCCTTTATGAAGCGCAGCGCTTCGCTGTTGCTGGCACTCGCGTAGGGCATTGCAGGTTAGGCCACGGAAAGGGTGAAAAAAAATCACAGCATATCCACGGTGTGAATGATGATGAGTGAGCGAAGCACCGGAGGTTCATCGGCAAACCGTGAATCTTCCGTGAAATTCGCCCAGTACATCATCAAAGACGTGAAAAACACTGTGTATATATACAAGAAATTTATATTTTATTCGTGAGCCGTGATTTTCCGTTTTGTTTTCGTTTCTCCCTTGGTCGTGGTTACCGTTTACATAAGCCGTGGCTTCCGTTCCCCCTTCTTTATAACGGCTTTATGGTCGGTGGAATGGAGGGAGAGCGGTTCCTGGATGGGTAGTAGTGGAAAGTTTGCAAAGACGACATCGATGCAGGTTCCTCGGATGGTGGTTGGTTGCATGTGGTCAAACGATATGCATGTGAGACCATATCGCGATGTCATGTGTTGTATGAGCCAACTGTTTTCAGTGATGTGAACGTTAAAGTCACCCACCAGTAGGGTGACGGGACAGGCTTATTCTTCATCGTCATCAGCGTCATCGTTATGACGCATAGTGGGTACATTCCATGTGCTGTGCCGTGATGGCAGCGTCATCGTCATCGCACAGGGGGTGGCTACGACAACAATGGACGGAGGATAGAACGACCCACGGCGTAAGGAGCTTCGCCCCTAAAATAGGCTCTGTAAGGAACTCCATCCCTGCTAGACTGTTCATAACTGTTCCTACAGAGCAGCCGTATAATTTTCTGGATGAGAACTGCTCTAGAAATCTGGTTACAACTTGATTTTGGGGAAAAAAAGTTGCCGATTACCGGTAAGCAATTACAAGAAAATATAAATGTAGTATTGACAATGTTGCAGTTTTGGAAAAGTAATCGGTAATATTACAAAATTAG
>JALIZH010029236.1:0-20294 GCA_030522465.1 Rhipicephalus appendiculatus | reverse complement strand
GTCTTAGCTCTAGCTCAACTGGGATGAAGCGTCTCCCCGTAAGTGCAACACAGTATTCCTTTTAGCATTTCAACAGTTGCCATGCCAACGCTATTGCGGAGATTGGTCATCAGTCAATCATGGAGGTTGCATGATTGCTCAGGAATTCGTATTATAATAAAGTTGTAAAGTCAGCGGGCTGGTACAAGTTCTTGTTAAAAGCAGATGCTCCAACATCATCTTTCTCAGAGCCACAACAGCTCGTCCTGGCGGCTATCAATCGTGACTATATATATATATATATATATATATATATATGTATATATATATATATGGTAAGAACACGGTCATATGCGCGCCGGTGCGCAAGCAAAGTTTCCTCAGGTGGCGTGTTTGATATGCTGGCCTATATAATAACACACGACACTGCTAAACTAACCATTCGCAGACTACTAAGCTGCACTAGTGAAAGCAACCAATACCTCTGATCTCGCCAAGGCGCTATGCGCAGGACAAATAAAAAATACATCGTTAACCTCCATCCTGTCATTTTGCTGAACCTACAGTTATGACTACATAACCTAATTCATGGCTTTATACAAGAGCGCCTAGTTAAAGTGAAACATTATTCTGCATTACAATATAAAGCATGACTGTCATCCATGACACAGAAAGAAGAAAAATTATTCGAACAGGCACCAGTGCAAAATGCAGGTGTTCTATTTCTAAGACTGCACAGGCTTCCCGCCAAAACACTACAAAGTTCACTTTCCCTAAATTAAAGATGGCACACGTGTCAGTGATGACTGGGCATTTCTGCAGCAGAGCTATCAATTTTCACCTGCAAGGGGTCATTAATCTGAAGGTAGTCCGGTCTAAAAATCTGGCCTGATTTCGTATTAGGATGAAATCTTGACAGGTGGTTTGGTTTTGAAATGATTGCCGTGAAACAAATAATTAAGTGGTTGGCAGTGACAAGCCATGGCGCGTGACTTCGAATTGGTGGCGCATAAAAAACGAGGTAAGCTAACGTAGAGAGCAGAGCGCTAAACATGTCATAGAATGAATCCGCCATGTGATCAACTGCAATAGCTCAGATATCGTTTGAAAAAATTCCCACGCTCATGATTATTGTGCATTGCCAGCCAAACGCGTAGCACTATGCGTTTGCACTGAAAAGTTACAAGTGCAGTCAACTGAAGGTGCCTATAATACTTGTCTCTTTCTTGTGTGAATATAACCGTAAAGTGGGGCAATCCTCGCCCTCACATTATTTGTTGTGATGAGTAAAGCGCGCGCGAGGCACGTGCCGAATGCTAGAAAGTGGCGATGGTGTACGAAGCCACGGAACAGTACCCGATGGTGTGCTCCGCTGCCACGTCCGCGCAGGTTATGGCTCGGCGAAGGGCGCGTGGCACACGACCCGAGCCTTAATGGAAAAACTCGGAGGAAGAAACAGCATATTTCGGTGGAGCGCCGGAGGAAGAAGTCATCGTTGCACTCGCGGCGAGCAGTGGGAGAACTCGGATCTGATGGCAGCAGCGTGAGGCTCGGGAAGTGGCCGTCGATCTAGACTGGTGACCAGCGAGGCTCCCAGGGCTTGCAGCCGTCTCACCACAGCAGTTTCCGACGCACCAGCAGCACTTGCTCTTCTTGACCGGACGGCAGCCTACCAATCTGCAATCCCCGGAGCGCCATGTCGTCGGTTCGGTGTGACCAGGCGTCAAAGAAAGGAGGCCCATACAGGTAGTCCTAACCTCGCAAGTCTGCCGACGACTTCAACGGCGACCGGAGCATGAGCAAGGGAGACAAGGAACATGGATGCGGACAGGACGACGACGACCGGAAGACGTCTCCGAGTACTTCCGCGACGGGACAGTGAGTCTTTATCACCGAACAGACGCCACGAACATTCGATTAGAGCGCGCTACATGTAGAAAAGCACCCCTGAGAAGCCATAGTGGCTATTGACTTGTTTAGGGCTAGAGTGCACCCTAACTTGGATTGAAGTCAGTTTCGGTGTATATGCCGATAATTGTGTGCATGTTTCATTTTTTATTTGAATTTTGAGTGTGTTTTCTCTTTCCATTGTTTCTTTTTTGTGTATGATAAAGTCGGCTTGCTGTGCCACTGCCACGTCCTTCTCTCCACTCCCATTTCCATCCGGCTTGGAAGCGTTTGCGAGATACGTGACACAATAATTGGCGAGCCACTGCAAGGATGTTTTTTTATCTTTTGGCCCAGACACGTATCGTCGAGGGCTGTAAGGTTGTATTATGAGAAGCTAGGCGCCCGTGGCCAACGACTTAGATATGACAAAGGAGGAGAACTTCAAAGTTTTCGAGAACGCTCAGAGGGAGAATGAAAAGCAGTTAGCACTAAAACGACAAGAACGCGCGGAGGACGAGCGGAGGGATGATCTTGATGCTTATTTGCATCGTTTTGAAAGGATAGCCGTGGGGCAAGGCTGGGAAAGCGAGCGGGTCAATGCCTTGAGTCTCTGTCTGGTAGGGGCGGCGTTATGTGTGTGTGGCCGCATGCCATCAGAGGAGTCAATGAACTATGACATGGTGATTTATTAGATGGGTTCCGACTCACTGCTAAAGGGTTTCGCGAAAGGTAAGCCAGAAAATTCTGAAACTGGTAAACAGATTGTATTCCGCCTCAACAACTATTTCGATCGTTGGATGGAGTAGTCGGATACGGAAAAAACGTACGAAGGCGTCCGCGACAGAATGGTTCGGGAGCGAGTCCTAAGCCATTGCAGCAATCAACTAGCCATATTTTTGAAAGAAAGGAAGCTGTGCAAATGTGGAGATGGCCAAACATGCTGACCAGTTCATGGAGGCACAAGGGATAAACAATCTAGAAAAGGGGAGCAGTGACAATCCTATGGCAGCAGAGGTAGAGGATAGGAGACGCCCCCCCCCCCCCCCCCAACAAACCAGCAGCCCAGCCACGATGTTTCGTGTAAACGGCTGGGACATATTAGCTATGAATTGCCGTACAAGGAATAGTCACAACGAAACACCAGTGACCTGTCAACTGTACCAGAAAATGGGGCATAGGGCTGATGAATGCAGAACTAAGACAGCAGAAAAGACTGCATGTATAATGAGATTCAGACAAGGACAAAACGAAGAAGACATCCCTGTGGTGGAAGGAGAAGTACAAGGGCGCAGGGCGACAATGTCGAGAGATAGAGGTACTAGTAAGGAGAAGTTTAGTGTCACCTAAGAATATCACAGAGCAGGTAAAGGCAGTGACTTTTGTCGACAGGTCCATCAAATATCTGCCACAAGCAAGGATACAAGTATCCATCCCCTTTTATACAGGCTGGTGACAGCGAGGTGCGTGGAGGACACCATTTATGATTTGATTGTAGGAAATGCACCCAGGGTGAGGAAGGCAGGTGATCCTGATCCGTTTTGGAGAGGAGCGGAGACAGGCCCAGCACAGAAGGGAGACTGAGAGACTAAAGAAGTAGAGGAGGCTAAGGTAGACATAATAGCGGCAGTACAAACACGGGCAACGACTAAGACAACTAAGAGTCTGAAACCGCTGCATGTCACAGCTAATTATGGGTTGAACATAACGGCATCTGAATTCAAAGAGTTCCAAGAAAACGACCCAGCAATCAGAACGTGTTCGGAAGAGTAGGAGAAATCATGAGGAGAAAGAAGAGTAGAACGGGCAGAAGAGTAGAACGAGCAGAATGGG
Source organism: Rhipicephalus appendiculatus (assembly GCA_030522465.1). Classification (NCBI taxonomy): domain Eukaryota; kingdom Metazoa; phylum Arthropoda; class Arachnida; order Ixodida; family Ixodidae; genus Rhipicephalus; species Rhipicephalus appendiculatus. The sequence goes on along the minus strand of JALIZH010029236.1, from coordinate 16,595 downwards.
CTGGTCTATCGCAAGTGTTTGTTTAGCTCTGGGAGGGAAGTGCAGCAAGTGATGGTGCCGGAGGAATTAAAGCAAACAGTGTTAAAATTGGGACATGATAGCATAATTGCCAGTAACCAGGAGATAAAGAACACGCTGAAAAAAATCACGGAAGAATTATTATAGATAGGAATGCAGAGTGACGTGAAAAGATGTCATATCATGTGACATATGCCAAAGAACAGTGGCTAAAGGGCCAGTAGGGTAGGTCCCGTTAGGTTGGATGCCAATCGTAGAATTACCATTTGACAGGGTGGCAATAGATATTGTAGGTCCCATCAACGCAGTTTCAGGAAAGGGAAATAGGTATGTGCTGATGATTGTGGATGTAGCCACCAGGTACCCTGTGCAGTTGCCCTAAAAACCATAGACACCATCCATGTAGCGGAAGCCGGCGTGAAAATGTTCGCACAGTACGGGGTGCCCAAGGATGTACTTAGCAATAGGGGATCAAATTTTACATCGAAGACGATGAGCGAAGTGAACAGATTAATGTCCATCGATCAAAAGCTAACCACACCACAGCATCCAATGCCCAACGGGTTGGTGGAACGTTTAAATGGGACACTGAGAACAATGTTAAAAAGGATGTGTAAGGCCTAGGGATTGGGATAGGTACCTGCCAGCACTGCCATTTGCGTATTGAGAGGTAGCGCAGGCGAGCTTGGGGTTTTATCCACTTGAAATGTTTTACGGATGGACGGTCAGAGGTCGAGTAACGATTCTCGAAGAGTTGTGATCCAAGAAAAAACTGGGAGTGGCAGAAAACATCACATACACACGTGTACTAGAGCTTAGGAACAGGTTGGAAGAAACGTGCAAGATAGCGCACCAGGAATTGGAATGAGCCAAGCAAAAGCAGAAAACGTATTGTGATCGCAAAGCCGTACATAGGGCAGTGAGCCCTGGAGATTAAAGTACTGACACTTTTGCCCACGGAGAACAACAAGATGCTCATTCAATGGAAAGGACCGTTCACGGTCACCCTAAAGAAAAAAACGACATATATTACGAAATTTTGGCGCACGAGGAGAAAAAGGTGTTCCATATTTACGAAGAGAGGCAGGAGGCGGAAAAGGGAGAAAAGAAGGGGGCTACCGTTTGCAAGGTAATGGCGGAGGAAAATGATGAGGAGGTATTCACTTGTAGGGTGAGGAAGACAATGGGGGTAGAGAAAGTGGCGGTGACTCCTTTCCTCGAGGCCAGCGAAGTATAGAAATTGAGAGGTCTAATTAGCAAGTTCAGTGAGGTATTGTCAGATCTACCAGGGCGTACAAAGGTAATCAAATGTGAGTTGCAACGATCAACATAGGAACCAATATATGTCAAGCAATATCCACTACCTATTGCTATACAGGAAGCAATCGAAAAAGAACTGAATGAAATGTTAAGGCACGGTATAATTGAAAGGGTCAGTTCGGCTTATAATGCGATCGGATGGGTGAGATAGAGTATGCGTTGATTTCAGGTGACTGAACAATATCTTGAAGACAGACGCAGAACCCATTCCGAGAATAGATGTGGTGGTAGCAAAAGTCGCAGGCAAGAGATACTTCTCAAATCTAGACCTTTCGAAAGGGTACTGGGAGATACCCATGGAAGAATCATCGAAGGAACATACAGCTTTTGTTCTGTTCGAAATGATTATTCCAATTTTAGTATATGTCATTTGGATTGAAAACAGCGACAGCAGTGTTTACGAGGCTGATGAGGAAGGTCTTGCAGGATGTGCCTTATGTGAAGCACTACATTGATGACATCCAGGTCGCAACGGATGCGTGGGAACATCTGCAGGCGTTAGAGAAGCTGTTGGAGAAAATAAGGAGTGCCGGGCTGACAGTGAAGTCTAACAAATGTGAATTGGGTTATAACAAAATGGATTTCTTGGGACACAAACTAGGGTCAGGCCAGGTGCGTCACACGAAGAACATTCTGGACAAGATCCAAGTGGTCAGTCAAACAAAAAGCAAAATCATGTAGTCTTCCTTAGGATTAACCGGGTTTTATCGAGTTTATTCCGCATTACGCGCGAATTGCGGGGCCTCTGAGTTAACGAGGAAGGGAGCGAGCAATATAGTAGAATGGGAGGACGTGCATGGAACATCATTCGAGAAATTAAAGAGAGAGCTATCCCGTCCTCCCATAATACTGGCTCCAGAGATGCAGAAGGAGGTCGTGCTATGAACAGACGCTTCAGATAAGGCGTTAGGAGCAGTATCCTAGAAGAGGAAGGCGGAATAACGCGCGTATTTTATTATTATTATTCTTAGGGTTTAATGGTGCAATGGCTACAATGGCCATAGAGCGCCAAAGCAATGTAAAATGTAAATGCATCGGTGTGATCAATGACTATGGCTTAGTGCAACTTAGCTGTAAAGGGCCTAAAATGTAGCGCGCTAAATGTGCGCAAAATATATATACATATTAAAATTATGATAATGACGTGGAATATGTGCAGTGAATGTCAGACGCGTGCTTCCTAGAACCGTATACTGTGATCATGGACACTATTGGTGCAGGTGCAAAACAGCGATCATTTTAATACAATGTGAGATTATTTGGTATGTTGGTGGGCAAGTTGAATTCATCTTTGCATTATGGTAATGTTGGTATCGGGACCAGTGATTGTGTAGTGCATAAGAGATAAAATGAAACGTTGCACATAGGACTGCAGTAATTCAGGGGCTACAAACGTATCTGGTGGCTTATATCAAGGGGCCCTAGCGTGGTAGGGCCTGACAAACCACCGACATCACCAATATAAAGGCTAGCCTTGCCCTCAGAGTTGAGGACTGCGCTTCCGACCTATGTCTCCAGAATATACGTTGTAGAAAATGAACGTCGCTTAAAAACTGTAAGAGATTGTTAAAAGAAACCACGGGGCTGTCTGATGAGAAAAGTGATGGATGAAGCGGGATATGCCTTATAAAGATCTCAGGAAAGTGGCGTTTCCGCTCCATCTCCATTTGAGTGCATTCGATAAGACGTGTAAAACGGACAGGTTCTCTCCACAAATGTCGCATATTGGTGCGTTTGAGCCGTTTAAAAGATGAGAGTGAGTGCTATAGGTATGTTCTATACGAAGTCGGCATAAAACAACCTCTTTGTATCTATCACGGCGGGGGAAAACTAGGTTTTTCATACGAGGTTGCACTCTATGGAGCTTGTTATTGATTTCGAGGTCCCATTCTTTCTGCCACCTCTCACGTAGGTTGCGGTGGACAAGCGCTTTTAGGTCTTGGTATGGCACACTGTTCACGTCAAGGGTGCTTTTCTGCGCGGCTACTGCTGCGCAGGCATCCGCCCTTTCGTTCCCATCAATACCGACATGGCCTGGTACCCAGCATACTGTAATTTCTGAGGTGTGCTGATATGCCGTAATTAATTGCCTTTCCAAATCACTGAGCACTGGGTTTTTGTTTGGTTTGCCACTGTTCAATGCACGAACGACGCTCAATGAATCTGTAAATGCGACTGCTTTCTTGATGTTGCGAATAGCAATGTATTTTATGGCAGTTAATATTGCATATGCTTCTGCGGTAAAAATACTGGTGTGCGTGTTGAGTCTTTGTGAACTGGCGAATTCTGGCCCGATGGCAGCGGCAGATACAGAGTGTCTACTCTTCAACGAATCTGTGTAAAATTTGTGGCAGTCGCGGTATTTGTATTGGAGTGATAGGAAATGCTGCTGTATGGCTTCACGAGGATGGCGCTGTGTATCTATCTGGCAGAAAGACACGTCACATTTTATGTAAGTTTTCTCCGACGGTGGGAGCCACTCCATGGAAGGTGCTTTAGTGACTTGTTGTAGCGGTATTAAGGCTTGAGCGGCAGTAGGAGTAAATGTAAGACTGAATGGCTTTGGAAGAGACGGTCGCTTTTCAAAAAACCGTAGAGCAGAAGTGTCGGCCACGAGTTTTGCACAGGGATGTGTAGGAATGGAAAATAGTTGTAGGGTGTACATGAGACTACAGCATTGACGCTCGAGTTGCATGGCCCACTCGTTTGCCTCGACGTACAGACTGCTAACGGGACTCGTGCGGAACGCACCAGTAGTAAGACGGATGCCAAAGTGGTACTCTAGATCCAGCATTTTAAGTGCCGTTTTTAAGGCTGATTGGTGCACTACGCAGCCATAGTTCAGCCGGCTTTTAACAAGAGTGTTAAACAGCTATATCAGACATTTTTTTTTCAGTTCCCCATGATGGATGCGACAGCATTTTTAGCAAGTTCATCGTTTTCAGACATTTCAACTTCAGTGCCTTAATGTGAGAAATGAAAGACATACTACTGTCAAAAATTAGGCCAAGAAACTTATGTTCATTCTTTACACATATGGGGGAGCCACTAATTGTCGTACAGGGGGCCGGTTGAACAGTATTACGTTTACTAAACAGGACACAGACTGTTTTGTCAACATTAACTGCGAGACCATTCTCATTTGCCCATTTAGAGACACGGTTCACACCCAGCTGAATTTGCCGCTCGCAAATGGACAAGTTACACGACCGAAACATTACTTGGATAGCATCTACGTAAACAGAGTTGGATATTGTCGGTGGGAGAGCAGTGCGTAGAGAAATCATCTTTACTATGAAAAGGGTGCAGCTGAGCAGGGTTGCCAGATATGGCTACTTTACGCCAAATTGGCTACTTTTAAAAGGCCGCGACGACAAAAAATTGACGTTGGCTACTTGGCAACTTTTTTGGCTATTGTTCTCGCACTGGCATCAACAGCTAATGTAGGCTAATATAGGCGAAATCAGAGCTCATCGTCTGACGTGTAACCACTACAACGCAATGCTAACGCCGCAACGCCCAAGGAAGAGGCGACGAATGCGAAGAGCCCAGCCGGTCTTGTTTTGCACTGACTGTGGCTGCAGACTGCAGAGCACGTCATCTGTTTTGGGGCCGAACGCGATGAACGCTTTGAAAACCTTGCCAAAAGACGTATTTGGTCGCCCCGAGCACCGCATTAAGGAGCAAGTACGGCACTTTCGTCCAGTTGAGGATGTGAGTACATGCCAGCAATGGAATTCTGGATCAAAATATACACCTACCGGGATGCTTCAAGTGCTAGTTCTATGCAAGACACTGCAGACGGCGCAATGAAACTCCTTGTTCTCCCCATACCTAACGCAGAAGCAGAACGACTGTTTTCTTAAGGAATAGAATGTCGCACGAACTTTTCCTCCCGATCATCAGGATCAAATTTGGACTACGTCTGAGAGGTGTTACAAGCTCTAAATTTACAGTGTCGCGGGGCATGCTGGCAAAAGTTAACTCTAACATGTACGCTTGACTGTCGGTGCAGCATTAATGGCCAATTTTCGAATATGAATGCCTCCTCCAGGAAGTCCCGTGGTCTTTTTTTTTTTACTCTATTGTGATGTGATAAACATTCCTATGATGTATATTTTTGTATTTTTTGTGTCAGAACATGGTGATAATTCAGCTAAACTTAAATCACGTTTGGCTACTTTTCTGGCTCCAAAATAAAATAACGGCTGGCATTTGGCTACTGTTTTGGCTACTTTGCTGAATTTTGTGGCTCTTTTTTCTCTTCGATGATCTGGCAACCCTGCAGCTGAGTACTCCGCCCTGCGTGACTCCGTTTTCTTGTATGTACATTTTGGAGAGCGCTGTACCGAGCCGTACTCGAAAATTCCTGTCAGACAGGTAGCCGTTTATAACGTTGTATTAGCTTCCCCATATACCGTAGGTATCCAGGTCCCTTAGTATTCCATAAGGCCAGGCTGTATCGTATGCCTTTGCAAGGTCGAAGAAAACAGACAGGCAATACTGTTTGTGCAGAAATGCTTCCCTAATATACGATTCTAGCAGTACTAAGTTATCTGTCGTACACCGGCTTGCGCGAAAGCCGGCTTGGTGTGGATCTAGGATTCCATTAAATTCCAGAAAATACATTAGACGGCGATTTATAATTTTTTCGAACAGCTTGCACAAACAGCTAGTTAGGGCAATTAGCCTGTAATTTGTTACATCGGATGCATCTTTGCTTTGCTTGAGGATTGGGATTATTATGGTCTCTTGCCAGGAATGCGGCATCTGTCCTGTGGACAAGATTTTGTTATATAGGCCAAGTAAGCATTCCATTGTTTCTCTGGCTAATCGCCTGATCATCTCGTATGTGATTTGATCTGCCCCTGGCGCTGTGTTTCCTGCGCTCTCAAGTGCAACATTAAGTTCGTGCATTGCGATGGGGCTGTTGTACCCTCCCTCAGTGGGTTTCTGTGGGCGAAAATTGCAAGACTCCACCGTGGTCTTATGGCTCAAAAAGGCCCTTGAGTTGTGGTCCGAGCTGGATATGTGCTGGAAGTGCTCTCCTAGCCGGTCAGCTTGGCTTTCGAGCGTGGTTCCAAGACTGCTTACTATTGGAAGAGGACTAGCGGGCTGCGCCGTAAGTTTCCTAGACCTGTTATAGACTTTTCTTGTGTCTGCATAGGAATTAATTTTGTTTATTTATTTATTTATGTATTTATTTATTTATAAATACTGCGGTCTAACTGTTTAGACCATAGCAGAGTGGTACAAAGACATAAGAAAAAAAACGTACATTTGGGCAAGAACAACAAAACAATGCAAAGCAGTTGAAGAGGTTACAGAACACTTAAAATCAAATACTCTTCAAACAATACCAAATATTTTTGGGTAACAGCTTCGTTAGACAGGTTATTCCAATCATTTATTGTACGAGGAAAGCAAGAATATTTAAAAGAATTGACTTTTTGCATTAAAGGTTGAATTGTTTGTGAATGTCGGATTCTATTTGGATAACCTGTAGATGGAATCAAGATATGGGATGTGTTCGTTTTGTAATGACCATTTACCAACTGATAAAAGAGCTTCAGTCTACAGACACGGTTTCTTTCAGTAACTGGTGGCAAATTAGCTTTTTTAACAATTTCCTAATAGAGCTGCGACCAAATGAGTTGTAAATGAATCTTAGAGCCTTTTTCTGTATTCTTTCTAATTTTTCGATGTTTGACTTTGTGAACGGGTCCGAAGTTATCACGGCGTACTCTGACTTAGGACGGATAATTGATTTGTACCTCGAGCAAACGCACTTGAGGGGTAGCTAGCTTGAGTATACGCCTTAAGAAGAGCATCTTCCTTAAGGCATTTGCTACAACATTATCTATGTGTGTATTCCAGGAGAGTTTGTTCGTAAATAGCACTCCTAAGTATTTATAGTGCTCAACCTCGGAAAGAACTTGGTCACCAGTAGAATATGTAAAGGGCAGGGGTTTCTCTTTGTTAGTGATTCTCATAAAAACTGTTTTTTTTTTCAAAATTCACGGGCATTTGCCACTGCTCACACCATAATTTTCGCAAAGTCATCATTTAACCTGGCCTGATCCTGTACAGAACTCAGTTTGATACAACACGCAATCATCTGCATACAGTCTAATATTCGTTGAAACATCTTTAACAATGTCGTTTATAAACACTAGAAAAAGCAGAGGCCCGAGAACGGACCCTTGGGGAACGCCAGAGTCAATTGATACACTTTCGGAAAAAACCCTATTGAACGATACACCCTGACAGCGATTTGAAAGGTAGGCCCCAATCCAACCTAATATTTCTTCGTTGTTTATTATATAGCTTAGTTTATGAATCAGGTTTTTGTGCGACACTTTATCGAATGCTTTTTTAAAGTCCATGATGATTACGTCCATCTGTTTCCCTTTATTTAAAGCCTCTGCAAAATCATGTATAATCGCAACTAATTGGGTAACTGTAGAATATCCCCGTCGGAAGCCGTGTTGAGCATTTGTTAGTGTTTTATGTTCTTCAAGAAAGGTGGATATGGGTTTATGAACTATATGTTCTAGAGTTTTACAGGCTGTTGAAGTTAGCGATATTGGGCGGTAATTTGTGATGCATTTTTTATCACCGGATTTATGGATAGGCTTGCTTTGGGCAGTTATCCAGTCGTCCGGCAAGACACTTTCTTTTTAACGACCTCGTAAACGGCACATGCAAAAACGTAGAGCACCATTCCGCGTACTGCTTCAAAAATGCGTTAGGTACTCCGACAGGTCCAGATGACTTTTTAACATTCACGTTTACCAGTAAGTTTAGGATATCATGATCAGAGATTTCTATATTACGCATCTGAGGCACTGATGTACCAAATTCTGGGAGACATCCATTGTCTTCGGTGAAGACACTTTTGAAATGGCTATTGAAAGCAGAAATTGAGGATAGGTATTTCATCCAACTATCTCTCTTTGCTATTCGTCGGATGCGCCTTCCATTGGCTTTAGAGTGCTTGAATTCTATTCAGTTTTCAGCGGTAGGATAGCGAGACAGCATGCCCCATGCTTTGTTTTGATCTTTTTAGGAGCGAAGCTCCTTAAGCTGTGGGTCGTGCGTCCTCGATGTATGTAGTAGGTAGCCACCTCTCGTTTAAGTTCTTGGAATGTCCGCTAGATGGCGGTATTGTATATGATGAATATATATATACGGGCGAAGCTCCCTATGGCATAACCTCGGCGGTCCTCGGTGATCCATGTATCCTGAGTAGCGTGTAGGCACTGGATTTCGACCTCCAAGGTAGTGCCTGTGTGAGATGTCTCCTGTGCGTGATTAAACAATCAAAAAATTCACAACGTACATGTAACATAAAGTGAGCTGCGAGTCACTATGACTCTCATCGACCCTTTAGTATAAATGCGCCCGATCTTACGTCGTTGATGATGTACTGCGCAGAATTTGCGGAAGATAACCGGTTTACCGACGCACCTCCGAAGCTTCGCCCACTCATCATTATTCACTCCGTGGATATGGTGCCGTCATCTCCAGTTCTCGTCTCGTTTCCGAGAGGGCGCTGTCCTATAGACATGTGTACAATATGGCGGTTGGGTGAAGGTACGCTAGGTGGCGTTGGCGGTGTAGCTGCTCTTCGATTGCGCGGACCGCCGTACGAGTGCGCTTGCCGGATCGTGCTGCTTGGCGGACTATGGACGACGACCGGTCGTTGAAGTTTGCATAAAATTGCACACACGCTATCGCTTTGATTACTTCTGGGCGAAACCACTGAAGATTTCACGGTGTAACCATGATTGCTTCAGTCACCATAACTTTCATTGACCCTTTAGTATAAACGCGCCCGATCTCACGTCGGTGATGATGTACCGGGCAGAATTCACGGAAGATTCACGGTTTACCGATGAACCTCCGCAGCTTCGCCCACTCATCATCATTCACTCCGTGGATATGCTGTGTTTTTTCGCCTTTTCACATTCCTCATTCCACTATGGCTTAGCGTTCGTCCTTCTGCCCGGTCCTCTTGGAATTGATTCCTAAGCGGCAGATGTGATATATTTTGTGATGAAAGCTGCCATTTCCTCAACACCAAGGTGTTCTATAGTGCTATAGAGTAGCGATGATAGTTCGTGGAAGTGTTCCCAGTTTGCGTTAGACAGCTTCCAACGTTTAGGGAATGTAGGGCCCTGCTGCTTACCAGTTGCTTGCAAGGCTACTGGGAAGTGATCGCTGTTATAGGGATTACTGAATACTTTCCACTCTAAGTACGGCATGAGCGAAGGAGAGGAGATCAAGAGATCGATAGATGAGTATGTCCGATGTGCCGCGCTATGAAATGTAGGTTGTCCCTTGTTAAGCAAACACGCACCCCACGATAACAAGTACTGCTCTATTATGCGTCCCCTCGCATCACAGCGCGGATCGCGCCAAAGCGGATTGTGGGCATTAGGTCTCCAACCAATATAAAAGGTTCCGGCAGCTGGTCCATTAGGTCTTCGAGCTCTGTTTTTGAATGTCTTTAGTCAGGTGCAATGTATATGCAACATATAGTTATTAAGGTGTTAAGCAGTATGGTCCGAATAGCAACGGCCTGAAGAGGGGTACTGAGCGCCAAATGTTGGCGCTCAGTACCCCTCTCAGTATCCCCCTTTAATATAGTGACTCCACCAGCTGCGGATAGACCGCTATCGCGATCATTTCGATATATAACATATCGGTTCAAGAAGTTAGTGTTCGACGATTTTAGATGTGCTTCCTGGATGCAAATGACTTTGCGTTTATATGCGGACAATTCCTTGATGTCGTCAAGGTTACATAGAAGTCCCCGAGCGTTCCACTGGAGAACCTGAACTGCCATTATGTTATTATTAAAATGCTTTTGCATTGCAGAAGACCCGACCCGAGCAGGGGCGTAGCCAGGGGAGGGGCTTATGGGGCTTCAGCCCCCCCCCTCAAAATTTATTCGTATTGTTATGTATCGCCGACCAAAAGAGATAGCTGCGCCGGAAATCATCCTGTATTTTTTTCTAAAATCCAAGATGATTTTAGAAAAAATCCAGAAAAAAATTTTGCAGTCGAAAAGACACTTCGGTGTGAACATTGTGGACCTCTGGCGGTCCTGTATCTGGCTGTGCAGCGCATGATACCGTAAGAAATATTCTACAAAAGAAGGCCTAGTGCCTTGTATTGCCATTGCAGCCGTGTCACCGCGAAAGAGTAACTCTTGTTGACACGCAGGACGCTCTGGATTAATATATATAGAATTGGTCTCCAACAAAGCTCAACTAGCGGGCTGCAGTAACGAAATTTAGTCCCACAAGCGCTGGGAGGACAGTGAAGATGGTGGATTCCCGGGGGAGGGGAGGGGCAGCGAGTCTGAATCAAAATGTCACCAAACGTTGCCTCTTGAAAGAATAAAGGAATTCTTTCCTGTATGGGTCATTTCAGAAGGGTATTTGACGTCTGGTCTCGGAAAACATATGGATATACTGATTTTCAGAATAACTAAAATCATGACACCGATTGTGAATTATGGAGTTTTCGTTTCACTGTGATGTTTCAACTTATCATGAGCGCATGGGGTGCATCGCACACACGCACAAAACACTTGAGACCAGTCCAGTCTCTATAGCTTGCTGAACAAAGAGCTATGATACGTAGTAGGCGAGAAAATAATGTGAATAGTATTAGCAGACTCGCAAGGCTATTCTGTCTGAAGGCGCGGGCTGTTAGCAAGGGTTTCACGGGCCGCGTGTTTTGTCCCGGCAATGCATTAGAACAAAAGGCATCTAATAATTTCGGCTGCTAGAGAACGCTGATCAGCGGGGGGGGGGGGGGAGGGGTGCATCCCCCCCCCCCCAGTGAATAAGTTAGGGCGGGGGGGGAGAGCACCTTTGATTTACTCCTTAACTGACCACTCTGACCTCAAAGCTGTTATATATTCAGGGTTGCCAATAGCTGACATTTTTTAGGTCAATCTTTGGAACACACCCAAATTTTTTTTTCTCTGTCCCAGAAGTAAATCCACATCGACGACGCTGCTAAGGAGACTATAATGTACTAGCAATCCTGCTCTGCCAAAATTACTTCCTTCTATAACGGCGATAGTGCTTCGAACAGCCCATCGGCCAAACTATGATGACTGTCTTGTGCTATATAAGTGTCGTTTTTTTAAGAACCAAATCAGAAAAGGGCAAATTTCACGGGAGCGTAAAACTTGTCAAAGTATATTTCTCTTTTAAACGAATTGCAATCAAAATGTGACAATTTCTCATCGTGATGTGAACTCAAAAAGGCAGTTTTGAATTTTAAAAAGTCAGCGAGAGAGTTCATCTGCTTGGATCAAACTGAGTCAGATTCAATAAATCGGTGTTGCTCCAACAAACACGACCAAGATAACCAACGTGACCGGGTCCAATCTGTTTTGTTTCGGTCCTAGTAGCTTTCCTATATTGCGTTTATTCGACAACCTTTGCGCTACATATCATGGTCTTTCACTCCGAGACGGTATATTTTAAATAGAAGACAACTGAAATGAAGATACTGGGCAACACTTCATTCCTTGAAGAAGAAGCGATCCGAAACGGCGTGGAATCAAATGAGCTAAGATGCAGAAGAGCTGAAACAGTTTTCAGGCTAAATACAAACAAATAAATAAACGAACAAACAAACAAACAAGCATTTTTCTGAAGGCCCTCAAGATGCCAAAAACGAGAAAACGCTGCCGGCAGTCCAGAATGGTACGCATTTTACCTGGTAGGACCACTAGCTCTAAAAGTCTAGTTATCATCGTTGCGCCAATGCAACAAAAGGCAGCGCCGACGGAAGCACAAGCATGGTGTTAATGTTGTTGCAAAATATTGCTCTATCGTTCTTTTGGTGCGATGTAGACTTCTTTTAAGAGCTAAGTCAAGCCCAAATGAAATGTTACAATCTCTAAAAGCCAAATACAAATTTTACTCTGGAATACTGATGATAGTAGGCTACATAGATTTTAGCCGCAATATAGATTTGCGGTATGTTGGTGACATTAGCGCACTAGCGAAAAAAGATGTCGGAGCTGGCCCGACCATATTGTCCGTAGCAAAAAGCTGCATTTTTTTTCAGTTTCAGTTAAAGCGGACTTGGCTTTTTTTAGAAGAAATGCGCCACTTATGTATGATCTGGCTAGAATAGTTCCATTTCGATCGCGCTGTTATTTCGAGCTCAGTTAGCCCGGCGTTTTTCAATACTACTACTAATAATAATTTGTGGAGTTTGACGCACTCAGAACCACGGTATGGTGATCAGGCACTTCGTAGTGGAGGACTACGAAAATTTCTACCGCGTGAGTTCCTTATCAAGCAACTAATTCAAGGAGGCTCGCGCACTTATAGTGGCCTCAAGCATTTCGTCTCCATAAAAATCTCACCGCCGCGGCCGGGATGGAACCCACATCATTCGCGTCAGCAGTCGAGCACCGTAACTACTGTACCACCGCGGTGGCTTGCGCTTTGAAAATGTTGTTTGCTTTGTATTTTTGTGCCCTTTATTAAGGCGAGTAGTATGACGAGGTCAACAAAAATCTATATTTAATGTTTATTCCATAGAAGGCCGCTGTCCATGTGAGCTACGTTGTCTCGTAACTCAGTAGCGTAATGTTTTGGGATAAGTGGTGTTGAAAGGTCCTGCGTAAAAAAAGTTAACACCCCATAAAGCACGTGAATGGATGTCTATACAACTAGGGAAACGAAGCACTATGATAGGGGCTCATTCGCAAAATATCGCGTCGACTAAGTAGCATCAGGTAGCATCCTATATTCCAAAGGAAATTTTACATTTCACTTCTGCTTCTTGTCACTCGTTTGTGGTCAGAGAAGCAGGTCATAATTTCGCTCACCGCCAGTTCATTTCAATACATGCATCACGCATTATTGAGGGGAGATGCGAGTCTAAAAATGCAAGTTTTTTTCAAAAATTACATGTTTTTCGTTTTTATTTGCTTTCACAAGATTATCCTCTACTTTCACGACAAAAAAAACTGAAGATTCTAATTAAACTCGAAGTAGGTCAAAATCGCTTTTGAAGAGCACAAGGTGGCTACTACAAAATCTAAGAAGTGCTGATTGTCTAGAGTCCCCTGGAAAATGTCACGTGGCTGCTTGCCATTACAATTCGCATGAGGGGTTCACCATGATTGCCAAGCTCTCCTGATCGAATAAATCATCTTAAATGACAAATCTTTTCCGCATAGATGAGCTTTCACTTATACCTTTAAAATGCGTTTTTCTCAAGACACAATTCTGGGAAACTTTACGAGTTTTTACATAATCTTTTTGGTACTTCTGATAGCCAGATCGGGACGAAATTTGCCCGCATATTTCTTAACCCTTTCAGACGCCACCTATGAAGAATTGTCTGTAAATGGGTCAAAACAATACAACGACATTTCAATACACTCAATATACTATTGCAACTAATATAATGTCATAATATGTTCATTCATGTGTGTTAAAGTAACTTATTCTAATTAAGTTGTAATTAAATATCTGTTTATCCTGAAGTCATTCATGCTCTATTTTGGCATAAATAGAATGAAATCTCGGGCTAGAAATATAGTACAAATTCATTTTTCGTTATGTCCATTTAAAGCAAAGAAAAAAGTATACTTTTAACATTGCTCGCAGGACGTGGCTCATCGAACGACTCGTCGAACGGGGTAGTGCCTTCAGCAATCTGATCATACGCAACAGTACGCAGCGAAATGAAGTTCAGTGAAGACAAGTTATTATGCAGGAGGTTCAATCTATCCGAAGCTCAATGTATCTCGCTCTCTCTTAGCCCCTAGTTGATACAAGGAGCAAAAACAAGTCATGTACACAATTGTGTACATAGCGTCTCAAAGGGTTAAGATGTGCAAAATGCAAGTATCTACTTTAAAACTTGATATCACCTCATATAATTATTACGAACTTAAAATAAGCAGTTAGTATGGTCAGAGCATTCTAAGATTTCTCACATTACAATTTTTTCTTCTCCATTAAAATTTGCATTCTAGAGATAATGTGGAGCAATATGAAGCAATAACGGCTCAGAACGATAAACATTTACTGGCAAAAATAGTGTCTACAAAAAGAACTATATTTTACACATTCTCGTGGCACAAAACGAAAACTGTACAACTTACTATAAAACTAATTGCATATTTGAAATCACCATAAAATCCTTTTATACAGCGAAAATTCCACTGCCTTAATCTACAGATTAACACAACGTTTTTTTCCGAATCGCACCTCCCCTTAAGGTTCGAAATCAGGGTGAACGCTTGCTTAGTTTTCATGCAAATAAAAGCTATTGGTTGCATTTTCTAAGAAAGTGTAGCAGTATATTTTTAGTTGGACGTCAGGTGGAAAGGTGGATAAAACTGTCTGGCGGGTAGTCAAACTTACGTAGTATTGCGTTACAATGTGCACTACCAGAAGGTAAACTTGATCACTGTGCCTATGACAAAGCTCATATATGTATGTAAGTCTGCTAGGCGTAACGCTGATCTTCGTTATTGTTTTCTTCAGTAGTTGGCTGGCAGATTTCGCGGGCGAGTTTATTCTAACAGTGCGAAGTATAGCAGGTAAACAAAACATGCGCACACAGCATGAAAAATTGATTCGATCAACGTTTTCAACAGATTTTGATCAATGAACTTCTCGAAACTAATATAATTGTGACGTTTGTAGTGCATTCTGCTCGATCGATTATGTAAACGGATCTCCAAACACGAGCATGAAAACAGGAGCATGCAAATGCACAGCAAAATATAGCCAGGTGTAAATTTACTACATTTTCTATTATAACTTATATCTTCAGTAATAAATTTGTGATTTCAAAATGGCTTCTTCACATGACTCAACTTAAATGATCTAGTGACTGTAAAGTAGGTATACGAACTTTCCAACATGAAGCTTTCATATTTGAAAGTCCTATTAGGATTTATTTCCAGTAATCACGCAAAGATACATGGCGATTGCGGTGCGTGATAGATCCTGGTGGAACTATTGTTCAAGGTGAACATCTGGAGAGGATAATTATGAGGGCCTTCTTCTCAGGAAACGTGTGATGCAGCAACGTTATGCCAGTAGAATAAAGCGCGAAATGTAGAGTTTCGGTTGTACTAGCACTGCCGCTGGATGAAAAAGCGCCGTGGTACTAGAATGCCACTTAAACAACGTTCACTTTTGCGAATGGGTTCCAAAGAATATACTTCGTTTCCAGAGTTGCACAGACTTTCGCTAATTCACTTGGGCAGCCCTATGTAAAAGACCTTTAATTTTTCACTCCCTAATGGGAAGCGGGTAGGTTTCACCGGACAAATGCTGTGAACGATGCAAAGTGTAAAGGAAGAGAAAAAAATATGCATTTCATTAGATCACAGTTTTTAACAGACTTTGTGCTGTAACAGCGCCATCATGCAACGAAGACAACATTTGAAATGCTGGGGAAGCAAATACGCATCTCTCTCTCTCATATATATATATATATATATATATATATATATATATATATATATATAAATCTTCCGAGAGAAGTGCAACATAGGAACCAAAATAATATTTATTCGATGTGTGATGTTCTGTGGCGCAAGGGCCATATGATGGCCAAAGAGCGCCAGGTCATTGGACAAGAGACATGAACCATGATAATGGTAAGTGGCTGTATAAGGGCCCTAAAAATTCCTCGCGCTAAGGCGGGTAAAACATAGAAGTATTAAAATCATGAAAGTGACGTGAAATGTGTGTAGTGAGATTCACTGCCAAAGGACGTGATAATAAAAACCGTGATGGAGATATATGGCATTAGCACAAGTTCCTCGTCAACGCCCTTGCGCCCAAGGGCCGTGAGGCAGGTGCTTTGTTTAATAAAACCACCGCAGCAGTGACCTCTCTAGAGAGGTCGTGCTACAGGAATGCCTGGGTATATCACATGAAAAGTACGTACATCTCTTAAAAATGCCAACAATCATTGATGTTTGAAAAGCGGATCCCTACCGATGAACATTGATGGGTGAAATGGTATTTGCTGTCGGTAGGGTAATGGAAAGTGGTGTTTTCGAAGCGCCTCTAATTCATTACACTGGATTAAAATGTGAAGCACGGTTAGTGCTTCACCACATCTGTCGCACAAAGGTGGATCACCACCGGACAGAAGATATGAATGTGTAGTGTATGTGTGTCCTGTTCTTAGCCTTGTAAGTGTTACTTCTGTGTGGCGTGACTTTGATACTGGCGGCC